>WEIV01023735.1:295005-312237 GCA_013390005.1 Calyptomena viridis
CACAACACACATTTCTTGGGCACAACACAATTCTTGGTCACGACAGATTTCTTGGGCACAACACACATTTATTGGGCATGACACAATTCTTGGGCACAACACACATTTCTTGGGCACAACACACAATTCTTTGGCAGGACACACAATTCTTGGGCACAACGCACATTTCTTGGCCACGACACACAATTCTTGGGCACAACCCACAATTCTTGGGCAGGACACACATTTCTTAGGCAGGACACATATTTCTTTGGCACAACACACATTTCTTGGGCACAAAACACATTTCTTGGGCACGACACACGTTTCTTTGGCACAACACACAATTCTTGGGCACAACACACATTTCTTGGGCACGACACACATTTCTTTGGCACAACACACAATTCTTGGGCACAACACACAATTCTTGGGCAGAACACACGTTTCTTTGGCACGACACATGTTTCTTTGGCACAGGGATGCCCCCGTTCCCGGGCAGAGTGTGTTCCCAGCAGCCACGGTGGCTTTCGAGGCTGGTGGCAGCCCAGGCTGCTTTATAAGGATGAATGAAGATGAAAAGCCAGACAAATAGAAGTGAATGAGGCACTGCTTGCCGTGATTCATGAGAGCCTGCAGTAAGCCTGTTAGCCTCCGCCTGGCTCCCTTCTCGGGGAATAATGGATAGTTACAGTGGGTATAGTGACATTGTCAAACCATCAGGAATTGCTGATTATAGTGCTAAATATTGATCTCTGCTTCACATGTGTCAAAATTCTTTCTTCCCTTAATTAGAACTTCCCTAAGCACCATCCAAGAACAAACTGAATAGATCAGATCTCCGTGAAAGGGAGTGTGATACCAGAATATAATTGTGACCTCTTGTCTGCCTCTTCTCTCTGGAGTTTTGAGATGACTTCAGCTGTCTATCCTGCCCTTCCCAGCACATGTGATAATCATACTCATTTTTCCCAATCTAACCATAGGAAGATTTTTCCAAGGCTGTGCTTTTCATCATTTCAACCCACCGGGGCTGCAGTCAGATGGCAGGGAAACTTAAAGTGCCAGAAGGTGCCTTTTTCTATTTGTTTGTTTCATGGTACACTGCACCAGGCAATGACCTGTGGCAGGAGTGTCACACAACATGGAGACAGGTTCACCCAATCAAAGGGAGCTTTAAAATTAACACAGATCCCTTCATTTCTTCATGTGGGATTGGGGAAGGGCAATTTAATGGATGTCAGAGTCCTCTGATTATCACCCTGCAATCACCAGCGATAAAAAATTAACTTTTGTTATAATGATCACTCCACATTATTTGTATTAAAAGCACATTTCCTCATCAAGGGAGTCATGACAATTAGTACTAATTTTGTATTACTGTTCAATCATCTTTCCTACTCTTTACAGTATTTATAATATAAAATAATGAAAGCCTGTGATGTATGGTTTCAATTTACTCCACAAACTGAGCACTTAAGTCATTTATCTTAGTTTATCTGTAATATACTGGGGCTTGGGGTTTTTTGTATTGTTTTTCTTAAACATGACACGATGGTACATTTACCTTTAGTTTGATGTGCTTGATAAAAATCAATACTTCATTAAAAGATTCCCCCAAAATTGTTCAGACCAATTTCAGCAGATGAGAGGGAATGGGGGAGAAGGAAGGGGCTTGTACCTAAAGCACTAACATTTATATAACCATGTGGAGTCTGTGCTGTCCTCTGCCACCTCCTCAAGGAACAGGGATGGAAATGTGGTGTTTGTGAGGAGGGCAGAGGAGGAGAAGGGACCTGTTCTCTCACTGCTCACTGGGAAGTCAAAGAAATAACCCTGAATGACCAAAGGGAGTCACTCCCAGTACAGAACTTCTGGGGAAGTGGTGCAGAAGGTGTTTGCCTTCACCCCTTCACCTTCCCCTCCAGCCCAGGGCACAACAGGTGAAAAATTGACAGTAAATTTAATTTGCAGTTTTTAACCTTCCTGATGAATCCACACCCTGCTATCAGAGCACTGCCCTGTATTTAATTTAGGATGACCTTCCTCAGCAGAGTGACAACAATCGTAGAATTACGGAATCTTGGAATCATTAAGGTTGGAAAAGACCTTGAAGATCATCAGGTCCAACCATCAACCCTCAACCCAGCAGCACTTTGTTCACCACCAAGTCCACATGTCAAGTGCCACATCCACACATTTTTGGAACACTTCCAGGGATGGTGAATCCAGCCCCTTCCAACGCTTCACAACCCTTTCCATGAAGATGTATTTGCTGATATCCAGCCCCCTGGCTCCACCGGGGGCCGTTTCCTCACAGCACCACTGCAGAGCTGGAGGTCTGGGGTGCTGGACCACCAGAGCAGCTGCCTGGGGGGAGGTGGATGTTTGGGACCCCCGTGGGGAGCACTGAGCTCCCGTGACACCCTCCAAGACCATCCCACCTCCGCTGGCCCACGTGGGCAGTGCTTGTACTTCTTAACACTGTGCGAGTGCTCGGGGGTCCCTCTTTGTTTGGTGGCTGCATTTCACCCTCATTTCAGCGTGGAAGAGCCCAGACTGTGCTCCCAACCCCTGTACCCTCTGAAGGCACCGAATTTCCCAGCACTGCACAACCATTCCCTGCGCCACCGCTCCCCCATTCCACCCCAGTGCTGGGACACTGTCACTGTCCCTGTTGTGCAGGGAGGGAGGCACTCACACAGACAGTCGTTCTGACACGGCAGGTCATGCAGGAAATCATTGTCAGGTGGCATCACATCTCCAGTTCCCCACTCCTCCTCCCCTCCCAGCCCAGCAGCTTGTGCTGATCAACAAGACAAGCCCTGGAAGAACGTCGGGCTCAGCACCCACTGACTGCATCCCACCCCCGGGATCCACCTTCAGGCTGCTGCTCAAGAGGCAACTGGTGCTCCCAGATGCCAGTTGTGCCCTCAGAAAAGGATTATGGAAGTATCTGTTACCAACCAGCTGCTGAGTATCCAACCACACTGTTCTTTTATTCAAATTCGTCCTTATGAATGTTCATTTCGACACGTTGCCTGTTGGCAACCAGGAGTGATGTGAGTTCGGATCTGCTCTGTACAAGTCCAGGAGTTATGGAATAATGGCACAAAACTGGGCCAAGGCTCTGTCCTTCCTCTGGCAAACTGGGATCCTCCTCCATACTGAGGGCATTTTGCACTTCTGTGGTCTCAAAATAGGAATACAGAAAAGCTTTATAAAGTCATGCTTACTATGTGATTTAAACTCGTTCTGAGAGCCAATTATGCTTCTAAAGCAGCAGAAATCTGTTTTATCAGGTGACCAGGTGTTTGTGCTTTAGCTCACCTGCAGACCACTGAGCTGCTTCCCAGGGCCCAGGTCCCCCCAGCCCAGGAGGGAAACTCTGCTGATGAGGCAGAACCACACACAGGGCTTAAGCTTTTAAAAATATTGCACCTGCAGATCAGCAGGAAGAAGGAGGAAAACATATCACTCCTTTATCCACAGCACATATTTAGAGTAATTCAGGGCAGTCAAACACGAGCTGATCAATAAAGCAGCTTCGTGTCTCCCACACTTATGTCCTTCTCATGAATCTTAACCAAGAGAAATAATAATAAGTGACAGAGAAGGTTTGTGGTACTTTAAATAAGCAAGTGAGCCTCCTAAAGCTACGAGCAACATTCTCTGGATATCAAAAATAATAACTGGTTGTGCAGCAGTGCAGCATGGAAACACAAGGGTATAAGATATACTGTACTTTAAGCTCTGTTTGATGAATCTGAGCACAGTTCCTGAGGGATAGATTACTTTAAACCATGCTCTTTTACTTTCTAATCCTGACTTGATTTGATTTGTACTTTAATACAGCTGCCTGGCAATTCAACAGCAAATAGAGACTATTTATGTAATCATATTGTAAGTAGTGGGACAAGAAGAAACTCTCTAGAACCTTTTTGGAAAATAGTTTGTTGTACTTTTTTATTTATTGAACAGCAGGGCTTCGGGCTTTTCAGTGCTCATTATAATTGGTTTTCTGCTTGAACTTTCAAAAACTGTCATGTCAATACTCAAACAGAATTTTTTTGCTTACTATATGGCTGTGGGCTCTATTTTCTCATGTGCTACTTGGCAAAGTTCTTGTAATATCTTAGAGGCAAGTTCTAGAGTTTTAGTTGCTATTTCAGAAACTGGAAGGCAGGGTTATTTTATCTTCTCCATTGTTCTTGTTCGCTCTCCCAGAATTCCCCACTGACATTTACTGGGATTTAGGGAACTGAAGAGGAAGTTGCCAGCCTGATTCCTGCTCAGGATCCACTCTGGAGCCCGTGGGGCACCTGCAGGTGGGTCCTGCTGGTAAAAATGAATGTGGGACTCAGCACTGAGTCACTGCAGAACAAAAACTCAGCAATGAAATCCAGCAGATCACAAGAAAATCTATAGGGCATCAATTAAAGACCCACTGGCTGATTTCAGGTATCTCCTTATATTCCCAGTTTCCCCATTGGAAGCACAGTCCTGCCCACGTGCTGCCCAGTTCCCTGCACCAGGATTTGACCTGGATCCCAGAGGGGTTGGCTCAGTCCAGACACCCAGGGTTTCACTCCTCAGCACCCATCTCTAACCCTCAGCACCCATCTCTGTCCCTTAGCACCCATCTCTAACCCTCAGCACCCATCTCTAACCCTCAGCACCCATCTCTGCCCCTCAGCACCCATCCCTGCCCCTCAGCACCCATCTCTACCCCTCAGCACCCATCTCTGTCCCTCAGCACCCATCTCTGCCCCTCAGCACCCATCCCTGTCCCTCAGCACCCATCCCTGCCCCTCAGCACCCATCCCTGTCCCTCAGCACCCATCTCTGCCCCTCAGCACCCATCCCTGTCCCTCAGCACCCATCTCTGCCCCTCAGCACCCATCCCTGTCCCTCAGCACCCATCCCTGCCCCTCAGCACCCATCCCTGTCCCTCAGCACCCATCCCTGTCCCTCAGCACCCATCCCTGTCCCTCAGCACCCATCCCTGTCCCTCAGCACCCATCCCTGTCCCTCAGCACCCATCTCTAACCCTCAGCACCCATCCCTGCCCCTCAGCACCCATCTCTGCCCCTCAGCACCCATCTCTAACCCTCAGCACCCATCCCTGTCCCTCAGCACCCATCTCTAACCCTCAGCACCCACCCCTGTCCCTCAGCCCCCATCCCTGTCCCAGAATGTTTTCCATGACCACCAATATTGCATTCCTGCAGAACTTTTGCCTCAGCTGTTCCCTTGTTCATTTGCAAACAACCTGTAAAATCACTGTAATCATTTCCTATCATGTTACAAACACTGGAGAATAAAACAATTAAAAGAAGAGGCTGGTGCCTCGTAGTGCAGGAAATGCAGTTTGGCAGCACTGGGAAGGGCTGTTCTCTGCTGCACTTGGGAAAATACAACTAGTCCGTATGGCAACTACAACCAGTTCGTTTTAGAGCTTTAACAAAGAAAAGAAAACCTCTGTTTGTGGTTAGTTACTGGATTGGTCAAGCTACTGTACACTAAATTAAATTAAAGCAGAAATCCATCCTAAAAGCCCTGGTTCTTTTGTGCTGATATTGCAAACTGAGCAGTAAGAAAAGGAGGTGAGATCTACTTTTTTAAACCTTGACAACGGCAAAGCTTCATTTTAGAATATGTGTTTTTAGTATTTAAAGGTAGCTGTAAAAATTATTTACATTCTGCCTGTGCTGTGACAGGGACTGGGGCAAAGCTGCAGGAGTTTAAGGGACACAAGGCTGGCTTGCATGAAGTGCTCAGCTAAATAGGACCAGATACAACTGAAAATCTGCCTGCTTGACTGGTGCTGGGGCTAAATAAATAAATATCATTATTAAAATACAGCGAGCAGAATCCAGCTGTTAATTTCTATCAATATAAAAAGGAAAACCCAGATTTTTGTTCTTTATAAGTCCGTGTTAGATTACAAATGAATGATAAGCTATATGCTTAGAATGCTGTAAATATTTTCCAGTTTTTTCCGTTGCTAATAGAGAAAAGTAGGTTATGAACTATTTTAAGTACACACCACTAATTTCAAGGAAATTCAGTGAGTAGGTGAAAAAAAAAAGCCACATATAAGAGAAAATGCTATTTGAAGCAATAATGCAATAGCAGCACTTATTAAAATCTATTATTTCTGTCAAATATTGAGTCAGCACGGGTGTGCAAACACATGCAATGGGTGGTGCTGTGTTAACTGGAGTCTGACACGTTCTGTTGGGCTCTGGAAACACGAGAGGGAAATTCCATACAGCAGCATTTCAGTGACCAAAATTCATATAAAATGAATATTTAAGCTTAAAGCAAACATGCATGGAAATGCTGTTAATAATAAGCTGAATAATAGCCTCAAAGCTTTCTTGTTTTAAAAAATTACTGTGCCTTTTATATTAAAATACATTAAATATAGAGTTCTCACTATAGAATTTATATTTGCTTTTTCATTTTCTTATTAACTTGTGTTTTCTCTGCGCTTTACTTATGAAATACTAATACTGAAACTCTTTTCTTAAAAAAAAAATAAAACACTCTTTTTTTTTATCAGTTGATTAAAAAAAATAACTGAAAATACAATTTGTCCTTTTTTCCAGCATTTCCAGAGACAATAGAGGGTCAATAGTTTGGCAGGATGAGGACAGAGAATGGTTTCTCCAGCACGTGTGACAGCTGGAAAGGGAAAGCAGATATGATATTGCAGGTTTGGTTCCTAAAACTATATCAAGGCTACTCTTTTAGTCAACTTGGAAATTTATATACTATACACTAACCCTCCTTTAATATCCTCTCTCTCTTTCCTCTGGGCATTTATTGCTGTTCTTTCTAGTTCAGTAACCAGTGAGCAGAAGGTTCATTAAAACTAATTGAATTGGAAACTTGTCTGCCCTGGGAAATGTTAACTCTTTGTTGTTATCTCTGGGAAATTCCTTTTGTTATTTCCCTTTGAATTATATGATCAGGCTTTAACGTAGCAAGAACCACCTGGAAAATATTTTCATTTCTCAGCCTGTCCAGGCAGCAACTTTGGGAACGTTCCTGTGTCCCTGTTTTTCCCAGTGATGTCCCACGTGGGTGACTCGGAGCCACAGCTCAGCTCCCGGGGCTCAGGGGGGAAAAAGGGACCCACGACCTCCTTCCCAACTAAACCACCCAAGTGCAGCCTTGGGAAGCCTGGCCTGGTCACAGGGAATGTGGGGGATCCTCCTGAGTGGGGTGTGAACCTCAATTTAACTTCCCTTTCCAAGGGTTTGTGAGCAACACTGACCAAAGAGGGAGATGAGCCAGAGTTTGAGGACAGGGTTTCACCCTTTGTAGCTTGAAAATATCGATGAAATAAAACACTTGATAATAGTCACAGTGGTAGATTTTTGACAGCTTTAAAAATCAATTGAAAATAACAGGCAACCCACTGTTGCTAATAAAAGTAAATATTTATGACTGATTTGACTGAGCTTCAATACCAGTCAATCACTTTCTAAAGGATCTTTGCAATTCATTAACCTCTTTTTACTGGTCTTGTCCCTGTTGGTATTAGCCATTAAAAGGGAATAAGGGAGGGGGGCTTGATTTTTCTATTCTCATCATTCATAGCTTATTTGTTCATTCCCTCCATTCCCATACGTTGCTGTTAAATTGATTGTCTGTTTAGTCATATGAATGATAAAGTAGCTCTGCCAGGAGGAATGAAAGCCCCCATTAATTCCTGAGAAGGGTGGGCTTCTTTGATTCAGCCTCAGCCTAAACCAAAACTACTCCCAGAGTTTCCTGCCACATCAGTAACTAAATTTAGCCCGTAACATATTGCTGATAATAAGGGTCATAATTCTCCTCACAAACTTTTCAATGTCAGAACTTCAGGGAAAATCGTGTTTATTAATATCTATTAATGACTGTGGTTATGAGTCTGATCCCCTCACCCCACACCATGACACAGCAGGAAGGACCCAGCTGTCTTAATTTTAGCATTTAAAAGTGATCTCTGAAAACATTGTCGGTGTGTGGTTGTGCAGGAGGAATTTGTGCCTGGAAAGGGGGTCAGGCCTTGGCAGGGGCTGCCAGGGAGGGTTGCAGTGCCCATCCCTGGGGTGTCCAGGGAATGATGGATGTGACACTCAGGGACAAGGTGGGGATGGGGCACAGCTGGGACTCTGTGACCTTGGAGGGCTTAACCTTAATGATTCTGGGATTCCATAAGAATATACCCAGTTGTTCCTTTAAATAACAAAGATTATAAGGGTAGGTCTGACTTATCAACTTCCATAAATTCCGTGGTTATTTGAAAGTGATGAACTCCAGCATTGTCTACACAGAGCATTAAACCAAAACCTTGATACAGCACTTTGTCCCTGTAAAATATCCCAGAGAGGTAGAGGAGATGATGGATAAAGGCAGGATATTTTCAGGTGACACTGATACCCTCAGTGCTGTAGCCAAAAGGGCTTTTAATTGCAAATGACTTGGTTATTAATAACTGGCTCTAGAAACAGAATCTGTGGGATCTAAATTCAAGTCAACTTGGGGGCAACTTTGCATTGTACATCCCCTGTAAGAAGCACTTCCCTCTGAACTCGTGTGCCCTGCTCAGGTGTAACCATGAAGGAAGTCTGTCCCCCCCAGTAATTCACATTTAGCACCCCCATATCCCACCCCAAGCTGGGCATGGTGGCACCAGCACATTTCATTATTTAAGGTCACTCCAAAATTCCCCTTCAGTTTTCCCGAGGGCAAGGTTTGTGCACAGCAAAACAACTACTACTTGTTAGCTAAACCTAAGCTAAAATTTCTCATCTTAGTTTAAATTAAATCTTGAAAGACAAGTTTTTAAACATTCCTTCTAGGATTTCCTGTCAGCACCTCTTGGATGAAGAACACAGGGCTGTGAGTTCAGGGCAGGGCTTGTCCCTGTGCCCTCACTCCTGGCACTTTGGAACTCACCCTGCACTGACGTGTTGAGGAAGCAGCTCCAAACCCATCAACTCCTCTTTGGAGTTTACAGGGAAAGGCAGGACCTCAGTGGGGTTGGACAATGTAAATCCTATTTAGATGGCAACTCAGACAATGAGATAAAGCTCATAAACTCTGTTTTATCATCCTCTCTCTTTGAGGATGAATGAAATCCTCTTTCCTTGTTTGCAGAGCGTGAGAAAGCTGCCTGAACCCCCGGAGTGCTCACCAGATGGGATGGGAAGGGATGGCAGGTCATTAGTACGAGTTTCTCTTCTCACCAGCCCTGCCCTGTTCACTTCACCAGGCTGCTGTGCACGTCCAGCACAGCAAACACCACATGCCAGGAACCCCAGGGAACTTTCTGGCTCCCTTCCCCACGTGGCAGCAGCAGCACAGGGATGGGCTCCACAGACTCTGGCCTGGGATGGTCCCAGCCTCTTTAGGAGATCACCAAACCCTGCACCAAACCATCCTTTTCCTTTCCAAAAGTTGCATTTGCAACATCCCCCCGTGACAGGGACTCTTGGGGAGCATTTTAAAAATAGGCCTTGTAACTTTGGACCCACAGAACCCCAGAAAACCCTGGGTTGGGAGGGACCCACAGGGACTGTTGAGTCCAACCCTCGGCCCATCCCCAAGAGTCACCCCATGGGCCTGAGGTATGTTCTAGGTACCCAACTGTTGTGGTTTTAAGTAACCAGAGTTTTTTATTAGCTGGGGGGGCTAGGAGAGACACCAACCAAGTGTTCTGGGTGCCCCAACCAAGTGTTCTGGGTGTGTTCTAGGTTCATTCTGGGTGTCTCTACTCATATGTTCCAGGTATGTTCCAGGTGTCCCTGACTGACTGTTCTATTTCCATTCTAGGTGTCCCAAGCAAATGTTCTCTGTGTGTTCTCGGTACCATTCTAAGCACCCTGGTGTGTTCCAGATGTGCTGCAGGTGTGTTCTGGATACATTACATGTGTTCCTACACTTCAGGGACCTTCCAGGTGTGCTGGAGGTGTTTCCTAGGTACATTCCAGGTATGTTCTAGGAGTGTTGCAGGTGTGTGCTGGGGGTATTCCAGGTGAGTTCCAGATCTAAAATGCCTGGGAACGTGTTCCAGGCCTTTCACACATTCCAGAACATCCCTCTCCAAAGCAAAGCCACGGGACCAGGCGTTCAGAGCCTCCCACCCTGCACTGACAGTTCTGCTGCCTGCAAGGGGCTCTGAGCTTGATTTCTTGTAGATAAATACAGAACATATTTACAGCTGCCACTGACAGATGTTCAGTGTAAATATTATTCCAGCAGATTTTTTAATCAGATGGTGTAATGCATGATAGTGTCATTAAAAAAAAATAACGGATGAATACAGTGAAAAAATTACCATTTGAAAGGCAAAACTATTTTTGGCAGAATTCGTAATGAACTAATTTTTCTCACCAGCAAAATGATGCTACAAGACACACAAAACTTATTTCTTAGTTGTAAGAAACCGAATAATTAAAAATTATATCCATGTTCACCTTTATGTTCAGGTGCAGAGGAGTCCCACACACTGTGACCTGTATTTGTTCAGCACCATGGAAACCATTTCACTCCATTATCCAAACATTATTTACATAAAACCGAGGGGGAAAAGGTAAGAGAAAATAAAAGTGACACAGGCAGAAATAATGACAGCGATCGGATTCATGGTGGAGAAGTGGGCAGGGAACCAAGAGGGCTTTAATGAGATTTACATTCACGGAGGGGAGCGGGTTCTGAGGAGCTGATTGCATCCAAATGGGATGAAAAGGCAGGGTAAGGTTTCCTCCTTCCTGCACCAGCACTTGTACAACTGCTTTGTCAGGGGGATAAATCTTAACCACAGGAAACTTGGCAGGAGGAACCCAGAGTGCAGCAGGTAAGGAGCAGAAACTGTGTTTGCAGTGGGCACTCAGAGCCCAGCCCAGCCCGAGGAGGGACACACAGAACCTCTGGCTGCAGGCTGCAAACAGCTCCTCCACTCTCATGGGATGCTTAAAATATTCTCAAGTCTCTGCTTTGAAATTTCCCCTTGGCATCACCCAAACACTGCTGGCACCCACCAGCAGAGCATCTCATTAAATGGGTTTCCTGGATAATCTGCTGAAGTTTTCCAAGTGTTATTCCCTCTATAAATGAAAAAAAAAAAAATGTCCAGGACAATAAGAAAATCTAGAGAAATACAAAGAAAAGCTGCATTTAGCAGAGACACTTCCCTGTTTGTCCAGCTCCTGAAGCAGCCAAAGCCAAGTATTCTGCAAACAGAGGACGGGAAAAACAAGCAAAGCAAGAACCTCCTCGTCCAGTTTTTCTGCCTCAGGCTGAGTAAGATGCACCTGAGCCGTGAGTGCCAACCTGTGCCAGGGCAGCAGCTCCAGCCCTGCCACCAGCAGCCCTGTCCAGGGGCTCAGCAGCTTCCCAAAGAACCCAGCTGAGTGTGGGAATGTCACTTCATTACAGAATGGCATTTTAATGCCTTCTGCCCACTTAGAGCCAATTAAAGCCAGGTGCTAAGTACTCTTAAATCCCATTTCAGCCCAGCCGAGCTCAGGCTGATCAGCCCTTCACAAGAAGAACCTTTCTGAATTGATTCTCACTGAGGTGCTGAAGTGTTCTCCCAGGTTTTTCCTTTGGGCTGGGAGGTGAGGGAAGCAAAGGCACCCAAGCTCCCTGTCCCAGGACATGCAGAGTGTGGCACAACCCCCAGGCACAGGGAGCTGGGGCTGCTCTCACCTTCATCCAGCTGAAGGTACAATCCCCCCTGCTCTGCCCTGGTGGTCCAGGAGAGCTGTCAGAGCCCTGGGATGTTGGATGTGCTGATCCCACAGATCTCACTCCAGGAACTGATTTTAGGAGCACAGTGGATGGGGCAGTGTGTGGATTTCAAGGAGCTGGAAGGAGAGAGACCTCTGATGTCATTGAGATATTTTAGCTGGAAGGTAACACCTCTCAACAACGTGTTCCTTTCTCTCAGAATCCCACAATGGGTTGGGTTGGGAGGGACATTAAAGATCATCCCATCCCACCCCTGCCATGGGCAGGGACACCTCCCACTATCCCAGGGATCCCAACCTGCCCTTGGACACTCCCAGGGATCCAGGGGCAGCCACAGCTTCTCTGCCCAATCTGGGCCAGGGCCTCCCCACCCTCCCAGGGGAGAGTTTCCTCCTAAAATAAGGAATCTCTTCCTAATTTCTGAGCAGTGCAACCCAAGTACTTGACTGCAAGGAAAAAAAACCTTGAGCTGTATTGGAACTTCACCACTGGAAGATGTTAAAATTAATTACAACCAAAACCATGCTGCTCCATTAGAGTTCTGTGGGAAAATGTGTTATCCTCCATGTGTGACAGGAGGAACGTCAGGAGCCCCTCACATCCTGACTCCATGTCCCACAGCCCTTCTGAACTGGTCCCAGTCACCTCTGGCTGCTCCAAAACATGGATTAGTACTGACCTGCATTCCTGTTTATCAGCTAATTCCTGACTGGAGGAGAAGATCCTGTTCCCACTATCCCTCATTTCATGTCACTGCTCCACAAACTGCTGCTCGTGTGGTGTTTGAACTCGTTGCCTTTCAGTATGTGACAACAGAAGAGCATCCCAGGCACCACAAAGTAGGGTTTGCTACAGGTGCAGACACTGAAGATCCCTTGAGTTTCACTTTTTATAGGTTCCTACCTGTTGATTCACTGCATTCCCCCCTGACTGACAGACATGCAAAGCAAAGGATGTTTCACAGAAGAAAGGATGTCAAGGAGGAGCAGCAGCAATGAGACCAACATTGCCAAAAAACACCTGCAAAGCCTGTTTATAGGTCACTGGACAGTAAAGAAGGCACAGGGAAGGAAGGAAGTCATCAAATAACTGCAAAAACTGGAGGTTAATATTCACCAGCAGCTACATGAACATCTGGAAGGGAGAATAAACACCTCACAAACCGGTTATCACTGAATATATAAAAGAATAAAAGGGGTTTTGAAATGATAAAACTTGGTATTTTATCATGAAGAACCCTTTCTCCTTCCAGAAGGATGTTCAGAGCCTGAAGCACAGACTTGCCCCTTGTTGGAATGCTCTTAAACCCAGTTTCCCTCCTTCCTTTAGGACACTCCAGCTCTCACCTGGATCCCTCTGGGTGTCCCCAGGTGCCACTTCCCAGCTCATCTCTGATCACTTCAGCATTTCCTTTGTGGCTGCAGCACCAGCTCCTGCCTTTTGAGCAGTTCTGCCTTTGATCTCTTCTCTCTGCAGCTTTGCTTTTCATGTGGCTGCTGATTCCCAACAGGAAAATGCTTCCCATTTCTCCCTGGTGTATGGCTGGATATGTCCCATAATTACAGACATCCTAAATTATGGTAATGAGCCTGAGCTAAAAAATACAGGCTTTCCAAAGCACCCTGCTGCAGGTAGTAATTAACAACCATGAGCTAAAGTCCTGCATAAAGCTGCTTCTTTGGATGCCTTGTGGTGTGGGGTTTCATTTTATTTAAAAACAAATGTTTGATGCCATTAAAAACTCAAGTCCCTCCTTGCTTTTAAGTTGACAAAGAGCAAGACTGATGTTTTCAGCAAGGCAGACTCCACATGGGTTTTTATTTGCTTTTAAGGAGGAAAAAAAGGAAAAATAAGCAGGTGCAAAAGTCTCTAGAAAGGGGGTTTCTAGACAAGGCACCAGAACCTGCATTTTGACTCTGCTCAGAAGGTTGTGGAGCAGAGAATGAGCCCTGGGAAGGGCAGTGGGTCTGACCAGGCTCTTCCTCCTCAGCCCCAGCTCTGTGAGCTCCCAGGGCCCAGGAACACTCCCCAGCCCCTGTGAAAGCCCCAATCAATGCACAAAATGAGGCACACTTTGTAAGCACTGTGATCCCATCAATTGCTATTGTATTTGTAATTACGTTCATTTATCAAATGTGCTGCTGGGGTGATCATAACCATCTCAACATATCCATAAAAACCATCTAACCACCATTATCCCACGGTGTGCACACATCCCCCAGCCATGAATCATCAGCCTGGGAGGGGAATTCACCTCCACAGGTTACAGGCAACTGTTTGTGGCAGGGAAACTTGTCTTGGAAATATTGAGAGACTTTATTCTCACAAAAGACCATCTTCCAATGCTCACTTTGCCTCCATAAAACAAAGATCTCAGGCCAATCCTTTAGAAGTACCCCCCAATCTGTGATATTGATGGATAAAAAAGAAATAGAAGGGGGGAAAAAAAAGCAAGATTAAAACCTCTTCATTTCACCTTTATAAGAACATACTTTGTTTCTGGTACAAGTGACCAGGCAGAAAGCAGAGAACAGAAAGGAATGTTGTAAGTCAGATTACTACATCATTCCCAGATATAGTACAGGGTAGCCCCAAAACCATGGCATTTCCACTACTTTTTAAAACCAGTCTCCTACCCAAGTTTTATCAAGAGTCAACAAAGGTATAGAAGATATTAATAAGCGACATTTTAGGTGCTAATTGATAAAAATCCACTAGAAAAGGATTGGCAGCATAATCTCAGCTATAATGATTGATTTGTTAGTTAATTCTGTGTTTCTGATCAATTGCCCTCCAGATAAAAGGGTGGTGGAGCCTGGGAGGTGCCTTGGGCACTAATGGAAGGTGTGGGGTAATCCCTGAGCAACTGCTCCTGTGCTTCCAGAGCAGCCTGGCCACAGTCCCCAACAACCCTGGGCACTGTCCTGGGGTCCTGGAATGTTAATTATACCTGATACATTAAATGTGTTTAATTACAGCAAAAGGGAAACGTGGGTGAATTGGCCACACAGGTACAAAATGACAGACACCCCTTTC
Source organism: Calyptomena viridis (assembly GCA_013390005.1). NCBI lineage: Eukaryota > Metazoa > Chordata > Aves > Passeriformes > Eurylaimidae > Calyptomena > Calyptomena viridis. The sequence continues at coordinate 309,772 of WEIV01023735.1, forward strand.
TGTGGTGGGAGAATTTACCACCAGCTCTGAAGGACGAGCTCTGTGCCACAGAGCTTGTTCTGAGGGAGAGGAGGGAGCTCGGAGGGGATGGAGAGGTCTGGGAATCACAGCCCCCCGTGGCTGTTGTTCCACAGCTCTGGGACAGGAGCAGCTTCACCCACCCCAGTGGTGACCAGGACACCAGCACAGCCCAGGAGAGAAGTGATGCCCAGCCCAGAGAGCTCCAAAGGGATACACGGAATCCACAGGCTTCCAACAAACCATTAAAGTTGGAAAAACCCCCCGAGTTCATCCCCCAGCACTGCCCAGGCCACCACTGCCCCCTGTCCCCAAGTGCCAAATCCACAGGGCTGCTGAACCCCTCCAGGGATGGGGATCCACCACTGCCCTGGGCAGCTCTGCCAGGGAGGGACAACCCTTGGGAGGAAGAAGTTTTCCCAATATCCCCTGGCACAATTTAGGCTGTTTCCTCTTGTCCTGTCAACAGGCTTTTCTCGGGAGCAAGTGGATGGGAGAGTTCCTGTAAAAGGTCAATACCTAAACAAGGGCCAAAGCCTGAGAAATGTCTGCAAACATCTGCTTTGTGCAGCTACTTCTGTTCATTCCCAGCCACCAGAGTGAGTCCAAGAGTGAACAGTTCTGACCATTGTCCCCAAATTCTCACCACTCTGGCACCACTGGCAGCTGACACTGGAAGTGTGTTTGGTGTAGTTTTACTGCAGCTGCCCCGTGCAGCAAAAGGAGCTCAAAGTACTGGGTTTAAATGGTGCAAATTTCCCAAAATGTGAAATTAAACTCCGGAGAACATCTCACTCCTTTCTCATTTTGAAAGGAAACTGATTTCCACACAGTTTACTATGCTGGGAAACATTTGGAAAAAGCCTTCAAAGCAGAGGCCCTGGTCCTGTGTGGTTATTAAGGGTCAAACTTTCTCACACACAATTCCCACCCCTCATCCCCTCCCCAGAACACCTTTACTGGGAAAAATCCCAGTTTACTCTCCCTGCCTTGGTGGGGCACAGTGATCCAAACTATGGCAGAGATCAGGAGACTGAACCAATAGAGCTACACAAGCAATTGGGATGATTCCGAGCCCAATATCCTTGGGAAAAAAAACATAGCTGAGAGCTGATGAGATTGTTCAGCCCAAGAAGAGAAGACTCTGGGAAGACCTTGAAGACCTTTCCAAGCTTAAAGGGGCTCCATGAAAGCTGGAGAGTGACTTTGGATAAGGACAAAGTGGGTTTTTGGTGGTTGTTACTGTAGGAGAGGGGGTTCCATTACACTTTAGAAATATAGGCACATTAAATAGCCTGCAGTATCTATTGCTGTGTATCATACAGAAAGCAATTATCTGCTTTGGGTAAAGGAATTTTTCAAGCCTTCTAAATTCTAGCCTTGCCTCTGCTCGTGGATGAGTCTCTGTTGAAGTGGACAACACACAACTGCTCTGCAGCTCCACTGCTGTAGTCCTGAAACCACTGAGATCAAAACAAACAACCTAATAGGACTCGCTTGGCTGCACCACAGTTGTTTGTAAAAATGGCCTGTACATTCCTGGTACATAAAAATCTGGCAGCTGAGCCCATGTGATCCCAGAGCAGAGTGCAGGGAGACACAGAATACCTGCTGTAATGGGGCATAATCACCACACCAGAGCACATTTCTGACTGAGGTAACACAGCAACATTTTATGGCACTCGTAGAAATACCCACAGCTTCAGATTTACCAAGTGAAACGAGTTTCTCAGCAGTGCCTGGCACTTGGACCAGCCCATTTCCTGAGCCTCAGCCACCCGTGTTTCACAGTCAGGGACATGGGAACACACACACAAAGCAGAGCCACAGTTGGTGCTGAGTCACCAAATCCCAGACTGGTTTGGGTTGGGAGGGACATTAAAGATCATCCCATCCCACCGCTGCCATGGGCAGGGACACCTTCCACTATCCCAGGGATCCCAACCTGCCCTTGGACACTCCCAGGGATCCAGGGGCAGCCACAGCTTCTCTGCCCAACCTGGGCCAGGGCCTCCCCACCCTCCCAGCCAGCAATTCCTGCCCAACATCCCATCTCTCCCTGCCCTCTGGCACTGGGAAGCAATTCCCTGTGTCCTCTCCCTGCAGCCCTTGGCCCAAGTCCCTCTCCAGCTCTCCTGGAGCCCCTTCAGGCTCTGCAAGGGGCTCTGAGCTCTCCCTGGATCCTTCCCTTCTCCAGGGGAACATTCCCAGCTCTCCCAGAGCTCCAGAGCAGAGGGGCTCCAGCCCTGGAGCATCTCCGTGGCTCCTCTGGATTCTCTCCAGCAGCTCCACATCCTCCTCATGCCGGAGCCCCAGGAACAACACGGATAATGTCACCCACTCCTCCCTGCTGCCCTTCCCAGTGCACCCCCGCAGCCCCACTGTGCAGGGACAGCTTGGGGACACCCATCCTCCTTCCTGCTGTCCCCTGGTGGGCACAGGAGCCCG
>WEIV01023735.1:312254-335556 GCA_013390005.1 Calyptomena viridis
CCGGGAGCGCGTCCCAAACGGGGCCGGGAGCGCGTCCCAAACGGGGCCGGGAGCGCGTCCCGAACGCGGCCGGGAGCGCCTCCCAAACCCCGCAGGGAGCGCGGGGAGGGAGCGGGGGCCACCGAGAGCCCATCGGGACAGGCCCCCCCTGCCCGGGCAAGGACACGGGGCCGGGGATGGGGAGCTCGGCAGGATTTGGCACCCTGAGCCCCCAGGTGAGACCCCACCTGCAGAGCCGCTCCAGCCCCGGATTTCCCAACAGCACAAGGACCTGGGGTTGATGGAGAGGGTCCAGAGGAGCCACGGAGATGTTCCAAGGGTTGGAGCCCCTCTGCTCTGGAGCTCTGGAGAGCTGGGAATGTTCCCCTGGAGAAGGGAAGGATGCAGGGAGACCTTCAAGCCTCTTCAAAACACAAAACTTATCCCCAAAATCCAACTTTCCACTTTTCCTGTGTGATCAAAAGAAGTGTAGAATTCTCCAAAGCATGAAAACTCCCCCATACGGAATCTGATTTAATGCAGCAGCCAAAGCCAAACCCTCACTAAACCCTCATTATCAAAGTATCTTCTGCATTACTCTGACTGTGGCTTCACACCCAAGTGTCCCAGCCCCTGGCACTGCTGTCCTGTGCCCCCTGCCAGACTCACCTGCACGGCCACTGCCTTCCCTGCCACCCCTCCATCCTGCAGCCAAGGCAAACTGCTGCCTTCAAACAGGTCCCTCAAGTCCAAGTCCATGTAAACCCATGAAATTCACACACTTCAGGCCTAAGATCTGTGGTTAAACACCTCATGATTTATGGTTAAACAGCTCTTAATTTCTTCTGAACAAACACAGGGGAGATAGTGCCAACGTAGCCTGAGTGTCCCATAATACATAAACACATTGTTTGCCACTTCCAAAACACTCAGTGACATCACAAGGATTTCTGAGTGGAGTTTGGAATAGATGCAGATTGTGAGAGGGAGAAATGAGAATAATTCAAGGTCTCTCTACATAGAACCTCTATGTAGCTTATGTATATAGGAATCTATATATATGTATATAGGAATCTCCACATAGATTCCCTAACCCTTGTGTCACAGCCCATTCAGATATGGCCAGGCCTCATGAGCAAAGTTTTAAAATTGTTCCAATTCAACAGCCTTTTCACAGGGAAACCCTCCCAGGAAGCACCATCTTCCCAGGGAATATGCTTTATTAAACATCCACGAGAGGGAAATTAAAATACACAATTATACCAAAGATGCCAGGAGCTCAGCAAGACTTGTAGAAGTACTTTCACCCTGTTAAAATTCCCAATCAAGTATTTCATCTTAGAAAGAGAAATAATCATAAAGTGAGAAGCCATAAAATCCAAAGAGTTTCCATAGTGTAGGATTTTTAAAAATGTCAAAGAGAAATGCAATAAATACATGCTAGAGGAAAACTGTAAGTGGCAAATGATTAAAGTGTGAGGAACTGGTATTAGAAAATATTCTTTTTAAGTGAGTAGAGACAATGGAACCATTCTGCCCATGGAAAGCAGCTGCAGTAAATTGTGTGGATGCAGCTCACATGCTTCTCTCTTACAAGAGTTTCCAAAACTTGTGTTGCTTATACTCAGCAAAATGAGAATGTTGGTCAGGTGAAGGGAACTGGATAAAGGAAGTTTCACTACAGGGTGGGCATTCCCAACAAAGGAGTGCCTGCATCCCTTAAAAATTCATTTTGGAGCTCCTGGTTTACTGAATCCCTCACGTCTCTCTAATTGTGCCTCCAGTACCTACTTCCAGCAGTATTTGTTCTTAATTGATTCCAATCAAATTTCTTCAGTAGATCCCACATTCCCCAAAGTCTGCTGCTCCCAAGACCAATCCCTTTGAGCTGCTCCCTTTCCCCCCAACCCTCAGGTGGATTTCCAATGTGATCTGATTACCAGACCCTCGATATTCACCAGTTTCCATCATATTTATCATACTTGCTTCATTTCCTAGGAGAAAGGGTCTGATTCATTAAAAATTATATGCTCCATTTAAGCAGGTTTTCTGCATACTTTACTCGGGAAAAAATGCTGAATGCATTTTTTTCCACATAAAAGTGTGTCTTTTTTTGTGATTTATCAACCTTTTATGCCCTGCCTGTGAGCAGAGGCCTCCCAGTCGTGGACCCCAGTGGTTCAGAACTCCTGCAAAGGGCCATAACAAGCATTTCCAACTCCCAGCAAAAACCCCACACGATTTCAGACAGAACAAACACCACGTGCTTTTTCCTTCTATATTTTTGTGTTCTTATTCAAGCGCCATCACTCACAGCCTGAATTCCCTGGAATGGTTTAACTCACACTAAGTTTCAGTTCACTTTTGAAGGAGTATTTGGGGGTGAGATGCAATGCAAATACAACAGGGGTTGGGGTTTTTGGCAGAAGCACAGGTTTTCACACGACTGCAGTCCATCTATCTTTATTACTTTGGAGATTTAAGTGATCACTTGCTGTTAGCCAGGCCACAGTTAAGTACAGAAACTTTTAATAACATCCAGGCTGGAGTTCACTCCTGGGCACAGAGCTCAAACACGGCCCTGCTCCACCTGAAGGCTCCACGATGCAGTTTACTTAGTCAGGCACCTTTGCACAACCTCTGTGTAATTTGACAAATTTCATAACTGACAGAGGAAAAAAAAGCCTTTTTAATACTCCCCTCATGAAGCTGTTTCTTCCTTTTATTTCCTTTCTGGTTCAGGGGGAGGTCACGGGATGGGGAAGGGGCATCAGGAAGAGTAAGAGGCAGCAAGAGGCAGCTCCAAGGAAGCTGATAATCAAAAGGAGTAGAAGGCTGTTCTCTCTCAGCTCACTCCTGTTTGCACAGAATCCCAGGATTCCTGAGGTTGGAAAAGCCCTCCCAGCCCATGGAGTCCCAGCTGTGCCCCATCCCCACCTTGTCCCTGAGTGTCACATCCATCCTTCCTTGGACACTGCAGGGATGGGGATCCAACCCTCCCTGGCAGCCCCTGCCAAGGCCTGACCCCCTTTCCAGGGAGAAATTCCTGCTGATTCCAACCCTGGCCCAGCCTGAGGCCGTTCCCTCCCCTCCTGGCCCTTGTTCCCCCCTCCCCTCACTGATCTCACACGTGAGAGTTCCCACATCCCTCTGGGCTTTGTATATTCAGGAATAAAGACACAGAGAAGTCTAAGGAGAGATTCACTTGTAGATCAAACCATCAAAGTCCAAAATTATCCCCAGATTTTTCAAGCATGAACTGTCTCATGTTTATCATGTAAAACAAAATATCAGGAGGATAAAAGGGCAAAGAAAAAGAGCAATTTTTAGTACCACAAATCTCAGATATTCCACGGACAGTGGGGACAGTGGAAGGGATTGGAATAAGGTGAGTTTTAAGGTCCCTTCCAACCCAGACCACTCTGTGACTCTATGATTGAGATTCAATTCAGATCGTAATTCTAATCAATATAATCAGTAATATTCAGTATATCAGTAAATGGTCACTAAAGCCAAGCATTGCATCTCACTGTTGCTAACATTTGAAATTATACCTTTTGTGCAACTGTTTGTGCAGTGACCCAGGCCCCAGCTCGAGAAAGCAGCAGAGATAATAATAATACATTACAACTACTATTTTACAACTTCCACTACAAAAAAACCACCCCAAAAATCGGGCTATTCGCTTGCAGTGCCAGTGGAGTCATTTCCACACCACTCCCTCCATCCATTATCCACCACACCCACAAGTGGCCCGTGGGTGCCCTGGCACAGGGGGTCCCTCCCCACCTTTGTGGGATGCAGGAGTGGTGCCAAGAGCCTGGAGGGACCTTCCCTGCCCAGGGATGGGCTCCCAGCTCCCTCCCAACCCAAACCTCCCTGGGATTCTGCTCCTCAGGCCAGAGGGCAAAAACACAAGACAAATCACGTGAAACTTTCCCAAGGTTTGGAACAAAACTAAAATCAACCCAGTTAAATTCTGTGGGGGATAAAGAGAAAAAACACTGTGGCCAAAGCTTGACTTGCCTTTCATTATCTCCCAGGAAATCAGAACTAAGCAAAGAGCAGTATTTTCCCTCTGTTTTGATAAAACTTAGTCCAAGTTTCACCTCAGTGTGCCTGGTTAGAGTTTCTCCTGACTTTTTTAGAAGACAAACTGACTCACTCTGCTTTTGGGAGGCCACACTTCCCACCCAGTCACAGAATCCCAGGATGGTTTGGGATGGAAGGGACATTAAAGCCCATCCAGTGCCACCCCTGCCATGGGCAGGGACACCTCCCACTATCCCAGGGATCCCAACCTGCCCTTGGACACTCCCAGGACAGTTCCCATCACAGCACCTACTTATGGCACAACCTCAGCCTCAAATCTGTGACACAGTGGCACCAGTGCCAGCACAGAAACCAGTGACAAGCAGGTCCCACAACAGGCTCCCATTGCTGCTCACAAGTACCAAACACTTTATTATTAATTTTATGAAACAGCATCCAGTTAAATTTCATTAAAACTATGAATTGTTCCCTTCTGTTGAACAAAAATTCTTTTCTTGTGCCTGTTTTCCACTCGTTTTAAGATGCAGACCATTGCTGCACAGAAACAGCTTACAACTTTATAATCATTCCTACAATTCCATTTGATCTATTTACCAAGCATCTCATGCTGGAAAACCTCTTTATGCCAACACCCTTTCAGCCACGTTTGCTCTTGGTTTGCATTGCTATGATGCACAACTTTGCATTTCTGTGCTTTGTATGATACATTTGGTATCAAACACTTCACTATGTTTAAATGAAAGAAAAAAAGCCACTTAAATATTCACCATAAGTTTCCCTCCCTTATGCAGAAAGCAACATCCATCCCAGTGGGATCATGGAAGCAAGATTAAACTGTCCAGAGTGTTTCCTGGAAGTGCTTCCAACATGGAACAGGGATGTGGGTGGGAGGGACACGAAGAGCTTTAAAGATTAGAAAGCCTAATGGAGTTTGGAGGGGATGCATTTTGAATCCATCAAACTCTGACATTTGAGGGAGCTTTATATTTTCCTTTAAGAGTAGTGCAGACCCCAGTGAATTATATAATGGAATATGTCTCCCCAATGTAATCAAAGTTGACCTCACAGATTTGTCTTACTGGAGATACAATCTACTGAAAATCTTTAAGGAAATCAGAACTGGATTCGAACAACAAAGAGAAAAATCACTTTTTAAATACATAAGAAGCCTGGAGAAAGCAATTCCTACCAATTATAAATGCTGCAATCCCAGAAAGGTTTAGGTTGGAAAAGGCCTGTAAAACAACCAGGTCTGACCATCCCCAGCACTGCCCAGGCCACCACTGCCCCCTGTCCCCAAGTGCCACATCCCTGCAGGGATGGAGTCTGTGGCAGGGCTTGACCAGCCTTCCCACAAATAAACTTGCCCTGATATCCAACCCATTCCCTGCTCCAGTTCCTCTCATCCCATCCCTTGTTCCCTGGGAGCAGAGCCCGACCCCCCCCGGCTCCCCCCTCCTGGCAGGGATTGCAGAGAATTCCAGGTGCCCCCTGAGCCTCCTTTTCTCTGGGAAATCCATGAAAAGCAGCACCAGGAGGCCAATTGCTCCCTCCTGGGTGAGGACCACATTCCCTACAGGACCTGGGTGTGGTTCCAGCCCCGGCAGGGAGGGAAGAGCTTGGATCTAGGATGGAGCACCACCAGAATAAAGGAAATATCCCAGCAGAGCCCTGGTGCAGCTCACAGGATTTACTTGCTGTGTCTGCCCTCAGGTTTCCTCCACAGCCCCCAGGGAAGGGGCACCCCCAGCACCGAGGGAGAAGCTGGTTCTCTGTCACTGCTCAGCAGCTCTGGGGATAAATAAACCCTTGGGATGGGAAACCCAAAGGCACAAACAGCAGCAAGCCTGGAAAACAGCAGCACTTACCTAAGCATTCCAGGGATGATGAATAAATACGTTCTATTTAAAAATTTGTATTAATGGGCTTGGAAAAAGGGCTTCTTTCTCAGGCAGGGGAACAAAAGGAACTGACTTCAGGCCTGTCTTAGAAATGTATTTAAAGAAGCATTTTTCCATGTCTTTGACAAGAGACACTTCTCTGGATTTGTGTAATATTGAATTAAATGTGTTCAATTGATTTTATTAAATCCCTTGATATAAAAACACGTAAATGAATCTTTCCTCAATAAGGTTTAATCACCCCCTAAGTCAAGTTCACCTGTTCCCAATGAATCTCAGTTGTGGGATTGCTGTTAAAGAACATAATGCTGATTTCAACAGAGTTAAAAGCAAAGAGTAAAACCCAGGAGGAGATGCAGAAATTCAAATTTCTCTTGCCAAGCAGCTGAGCAGGGGAACCTGAATCAGAAGGCAGAGCCACTGCTGGTCCCCTGAACATGCACAATAAAGCCAGTCAGATTCCATTTGTTTAAACATGTGATTCAATTAATTTTGCCATCTTTACTGAATAATCTACTTGATGAATCAATTCCTCTGGTAAATAACCACTTCTACATCCTATTGACCTCCGTGGGGGCCAAACTGACTTTTCTATTGGCACCAATTGTGTTTTGGGGGCCAGGAGGTGACAAGGGAGGGGGGTCTGGAGGGGATGGAGCCACACGTGGCCAAGGCAGCACCTTCCCCTTCAGGAGGGGGTTCCAGCCAAGCTCAGACACCAACAGCACCACGACAACCCCTGGAATAACCCTGGGAGCTCTTGTTCCTTCCAACCAGCAGGATGGGGACACACGTGGGTCTTCTCCCTCATTTCGTTACCTCCCAACATCCCCCCTGGCTATTAAATAGGATATGGGAACTCTTAGGGACAAGGTTTTTTTATTTAGAGAGTTCTGTGACGAGTGAAAAATGTTAGAACATTTCCAAAAACGAGGCTTCCCAGTCAGCACCACCAATTTCCTTAAAACGTTTGCCGTGGAACCTTTATCTCGGCGAAAAGCTAAACATAAGGATACAGAGACAGGGAGGAGATATTCCTGCATCTATTTGAAGAAATCTCATCCATAAAGAAACAAATTGCCATGGTAATTATCACTCTCTTACTTGCAATTGTAGGAATAACCGTACACGGGTGATACATATGGACCCTTCCCGTTCCGTTTGCGTTAATTCTCCCTGGAAAGAAATGATCTTTTATGGAGCAGAAGCATTAAATGTGTTCTGGCAGCAGGAAGCGGTGGCTCTGCCTCACACTCCTGCTCGTGCCCCCCCAGAAGGTTCCAGGAACAGCAATTCCATGTTCTCCAGCCAGCCTGGGCATTCCCTGTGTGCCCTCTGCTGTGGGAAGAGCCACGGTGGCACCTGCTCCAGAGCAGGGTCAGTTCCCACCAGGGTTAGTTCCCACCAGGGTCAGTTCCCACCAGGGTTCCTCTCCAAACCATCCCCAGCCACTGGGATGCATTATCCATGTGATGGGTTGGTCAGAAATCGAGGGGGTCAGTGGATCTGCTGGGGGGTTTTATCCGACTGTGCCAGAGCACAGTGCAAAACAAACTCAAATTTGCATTATAAAGCCAGACACGGATTAATATCAGCTCTTGTAGTCACTGCAGGCAATCCATTCTGAGAGGCCAAGGAGGGAGAGCCCTTGGATTCCTGATCCAATAGTCAGTGGGAATAAACCAAACCCAGCAGGTGAGATCCCAAGCCTTCCCTGGGTGCCCCTGGATCCCTGGAAGTGCCCAAGGCCGGGTTGGAGCAGCCTGGGACAGTGCAAGGTGTCCCTGCCCATGATGAGATGGGCTTTGAGCACCTTCCCAACCCCAGCCAGTCTGGGATTCAGTGTCATTAACCAATACTTGTGCATTTAGTCCCTGACCATTTGCTAAATGTTTGCTGGCAGGAGCTGGTGTGATTTCCAAGGACTTTCTTACAATCAGTTGCCTTGGGACAGACAGTGCTGGGCTGGCAGAGCTGAGTGAGGAGCTCTGGGCTCCAGGACTGACCCTCAGAGCAGGATCAGTGACATTTCATTTCTGTACCACAACTTCTGCTGCAGCACTTGAAACAGGACCTTATATTTAAAAATAAAAACCTTGAAAATAACCACCTCATTTTTTAATTCATATCTTTTTCTACCAAGATAAAAGGAAGCAGCCAGGCCAGAAATTTGCCAGTCCAAGTAGAGCAGGAGCTCTTCAACCTACTGCTCTGATGGTTCCACCACTGAAATATTGTGGAAGAATCTCATCTCCAAACCCCTGTGCCACAGCCCTGTCAGTGCAGAGGGTTTCCTCACTTCTCAGCCCCAAAATTAAAGTCCTCAGAAGTAATTTTTTTTTTTAATTTGTGCTTAATTATTTCTGACTCATAAATGTTTACAGCAACTGCCCTTTAGAAACCTGGAACTGGAATCTTTCATTAGTCAGATTTTTCGCCTTCTGCACCGAGCAGCAATTGCTACTGTAAAATTACTCAGGAATGGTGAAAAAAGTACATGGATTTCACTTATGGCATCAAAAAGGAAGGTTTTTATCGGGAGTACTGCATGAAAAATACTGGGTTGGAGAAAAGTGCTGCCCCTGCAGCCAGACTGGGGTTGTGATTATTTTGTGATCAGCCCTGGCTGCTCCCAGGTAAGGAACAGACACTGGAAATCTCCTGTGCTGTGCACTCATCCTGCCTTGTACCCCCGAGACCTGCACATGTCTGAGAAAAACAACTTTTTACAGAAGTTTTTCTCATAGATTTTTGGCTTTAGTTTACATTATTAAAAAAAAAGCCCCTAATCCTATTAATAAATGCAAGGTAGAATGTTAATTCTGGCTCTCGGTCCTTCCTAATCTGTCATTTTCCCCCGGGACAGCTCCAGGCTGGGCTGCTCAGGAGGAGCTGTTCTTTCAGAGCTGCCATCTAACACATTTCACCACCCATGTCCTTTATATCCTCCCACCCCCCAATCCCCGGAGCCTCAAACCTGCCCCTGGGTGGTGCCAGTCTGGGACGAAACGGGTGAATTATCATTACAACAGAGCCTTAATTGCATTCCAGCACCCGAGTCATAAATGATTGTCCAGTTCTGTCCAGGAGGGAATCGGGAAAAAGGGGAAAATCCGTTTTTTCTGAGCGCAGCCCCGGGACACCCCGAGGTGGGGGAGCACAGAGGGCCCCGGGACACCCTTCCTTTGTCCCCCTTAGTGCCCCGGGAGCTCTGCCGTCCCCAGGGCATATTTCAAATATTATTTTTAAAGCTCCTTATAGACCCCGAGGAGCCAAACTTGGATCCGATCCAGTGTGACAGGTAAAGGGCACCGAGCTGCTCCGGGGGAACGTGCTCGGGATGTGGAACACCCTTTGTGTGCCGTGCACACCCACGGCCCCCGAGCACGTATTTCCAAGCACTCCTTGCTCCTGAGCAGGAAAACCATCATTTTAGGGCACTACCTCATCCTCTCTGTGTGCCCTCTGCCCTTGGCTCTGTGAGGAGCTGCTGCAGGAACAGCAGAGCAGGGCACAGGGAAAAGCAGCACCTCTTTGTGCAGGAAATAACGCACTTATAAATAAATTAAATACTTATAAACAATCCCCTTTGGGGGGAAAAATCAAAGCACCTCATGGCAGATACAGAGCAGCCTAAAATCCTGCAGGCATTTTAAAAACCACTTGTGTGTGTTCATCAATCCAGCCAGGATGAAAAGTTCAAAATTTTCATGAACCATGAGCACAGTTATGCACGAAACCTCAGAATATCTGAGTGGTGGAGAATTCAGTGTGTCCCAGAGTGGGTTGGGCTGGAAGGGACATTAAAGCTCATCTTGTTCCAACTCGCTGCCATGGGCACCTTCCACTCTCCCAGTACATCTCCTGTTAACCAAGCACCTCTCTGATGTACCTGGGCACAGGTACCAACAGTCTCTGCTCCCTTTGGAAAGCAAAGGTTTCACCAGCTTGTCTTAAAAGTTGCATTTTTATCTATATAATGGGCTTTGTACTTAATATAACTCTCAAGAAACACCACGACGTTGTTCTCTTCCTGACAAAGCTGTTGGGCTCAGCAGGGTTCCTGCAGGAACAGCCACAGGAAGAAAAATGCTCTAAAATAGTATGTTAGGAACGTCTCTTTTGAGGTACATGAGGTTAAAAAGTACGTAAAATTATTGCTGCAATAATTTCTATTTCTACGATTCCACCTAAAGATTTCAGGACTTGCTGCTCGGCCTTTGCAAGGCTCGTGTTTGTGTTCCAATTTTTCCCATCTATTTGATGAGGGCTGTTTTTAACAGCAGACTGCCTTACTGAGGGATTACACAAGGAATTCATTATGGGAAAAGCAGGCGAGAGCAGCTCTGAAAATAACTCTGAGGTCAAATTTATGCTGTATATTAACCTTCCATGATCAAACGCAGCTCCTGGTGGATCCATCCCCCAAAGGGGTGTGACAGGAGGCACAATCTGACTCCCCAAAGAGGAGGAAAAGGAGCATCCAGCAGGTTTTGACCAGGATCCCACCACTGAAGAACTTGGAGAAGAGGCAGTTCTGCAAACCTGAAGAATTGCACCTTGTCTTTGTGCTGGAGGAAACCTTATCCATCTTTTAATTGCAGCTCTCCAAGTCAAAGCCTGTCCACCTTTCAAATCAAACTGCCCTTCCCACTCCAGCTCTTATTTTTGCACGTTTCCCAAACTGTGGGATCCTCCTTTGCTCCCCCAAAGCAGGGAGATAGTGCTTAAAACAGCACCAGTCCTGTCCCCCAGCAATTGCAAAGGCAGCAGAAGAGCCTCACACCGAGTTTTACACCAGTTCATACAAATGACAGGAGGAAAGACATTTAATTTACCCCCCTCAGACAAGGGCCACTTCTCCAGCCTTCTCAGACAAGGCAGAGGAACCCAGAGCTGCCAGGGTGACACAGAGCACTTGGTGTTCATCACAGCCTGAGGCTTTATCCAAACACCCCCAAACACCCCCCCAGCCCCGGGGGGAGCACAGGGAGCTGAGGGCAGAGCACTTGTGTCCTGCACAGGAATTCGGTTGATTCTTCTACAGTCACATGAAAATTAACCAATTAAACCCAGGAAACTCATGGGAGCAAATCCAGAGGAGGCCACAGAGAACTCTGAGGGCTGGAGCTCCTCTGCTCTAGATCCAGGCTGGGAGAGCTGGGAATGTTCCCCTGGAGAAGGGAAGGATCCAGGGAGAGCTCAGAGCCCCTTGCAGAGCCTAAAGGGGCTCCAGGAGAGCTGGAGAGGGACTTGGGCCAAGGGCTGGAGGGACAGGACACAGGGAATGGCTTCCCAGTGCCAGAGGGCAGGGAGAGATGGGATGTTGGGCAGGAATTGCTGGCTGGGAGGGTGGGGAGGAGCTGGATTGAATTTCCCAGAGAAGCTGTGGCTGGCCCTGGAGCCCTGGGAGTGTCCAGGGGCAGGGTGGGATCCCTGGGATAGTGGGAGGTGTCCCTGCCCATGGTAGGGATGGGATGGAATGAGTTTTAAAATCTTTTCCAACCCAAACCATTCTGGGAGACAATGAAGGAGAAGTAGAAACATCCCCATCTCCTGAGCCCCCAATCCTTGGAACACAAGGCCACCAAACAACCCCTCAGTCCCTGCCTGCAGGGTCCCCAGGGCCCCCCAGTCCCCCTCCTGCTCCTGGGCCTGGTTGCTCTCACACCAAACTGAACATCTAGACATGAAATCACTAAGGAAGGGCTGTGGAGGTTTATTCCCTGTGCAGTTTTTGGTTGATTTTTTTCTTTTTAATTTGAGTCTCCCTTCATATTTTGAGTTTACTTCTGTCCAAATCCAGAGGCATTCAGAGCTCAGCTCGATACCAGCTGGGTTTCATCAACATTTACTGCTGATGCTTCTGTTGATGAGGATTTCCTCCCCCTTCAGCTCTCTTTTCCCTGAAAAAGTTGATATTTTGCACTGCTTTAACCCAGGAAAACGTGAGGGGTTTTTTGGAGGCGTTTGATGTATTTTATTTTCCCCCCACTCTGCTGTCTGGTGGGAATCTCTCATTTCCCCTTCAGAAATCAGGCACATCCAGAGGCAAGAGAGAGAGAAATGCCAAATGGTAAACTTGAATACAGATGTGCTCTCCCCAACCCCCAAATTAAGCCACTGTTATTACACCATTCGAGGGATTGAATGACTCCAAACCATAATTTAGTGAAGATCAAGTGTAAAATCTGTTTAATAATATCTGATACATCCTTTCTCTCAGAGATTATATCCTGCATTTGCAGGGCATTGACTCCATAATCTAACAGGTCTTTTCCATCTCCGACTTCTATTAGCCTATGAATTACAACAAAAGGACCATTAGGCAAAGCATAATTGTGGAAACAGCCTCTGACACACGAGACTAACTCCTGCCATGGCAGGGAAAACTAAAATTAAAACACGGACAGACAATTGAAAGGAAAGCTTTCCCTTTATCCAAGTGTTAACTCACTTGATTAAAATGAGGAAACTCCCTAAGTCACGGAAAAGACGCTTTTTTGCCTCATCTTTTTAGGGAAAAAGTCTTGTTTTGGCAGCACAGCAAGACAGGTTTGTCCCTGCAGAAAGGATGGGACCATTTGGGATATTTTCCTTGTCTGCTGCCTCCACCCAGCCCAACTTGCCCTACACTGTGGAGCCACTTCTGCCAAGAAAAGTCACATCTTGGCTTCCAACGAGCTTCACCTGGGGAAAGATCAAACAAAAAAAGCAACCCAAAAAGCCCAGAAAAAGCAGAAATCATCCAGCCGAGGCTGCCTGGGAAGGGGCTGGGAAATGCAGCTCTGGCTAAGACACATTCCTGCAAAGGTCATCGGCTCTGCAAACACCTCAGAGGGAGAGAGGAGTCAGCAAATGAAGTCACACGCTTTAGAACACGCTCAGGGAATGCAAACCGCACAGAGCCGGCACAAAATCAGCATCAGCTCCCTGCCCGGGGGCTCCGGGAGGGCTCTCAGCTCCTCCTGGCCCCGGGAGCACATCGGGAGCTGCCAAGGCCGGTGCCAGGCAGGAGGGCTGCACACATGGACGTGCTGTTCCTGCCATCCCGGGCACCCCTGGGGACACCAGGGACCGGGTCAAAGACTCGGGCTCCACGTTGGGTTGTGAACACCTGAGGGAATTCCAGCCCTGTTCCCTGAGCCAGGAGGCACCACATCCCCGAGCCGGGGGGCACCACATCCCTGTGCCAGGGGGGCACCACATCCCCGAGCCAAGGGGGCACCACATCCCCGAGCCGGGGGGCACCACATCCCCGAGCCGGGGGGCACCACATCCCCGAGCCAAGGGGGCACCACATCCCCGAGCCGGGGGGCACCACATCCCCGAGCCGGGGGGCACCACATCCCCGAGCCAAGGCCTCGGTGCTCTGGGTGCCCGGGGGTGCAGCTCTGCAGGTGAGGAGACATTAAACCCCAGGGATAAGGGAATGGACCCTCCGGGAGCTCGTGTCCCTCCCGGCGGGATGTCCCCTGTGCTCGGAGAAGGGGTCAGGGGAGCGCTGGGCACAGCAGAGCACCCCGGCACTGCAGTGAGCCGTTCCCGACAACAATCCCAGCTTTCAGCTCTCCAGAACACTTCCCCAGCTTAATTAAGAAATACTTTTCACATGACCAACTGCTCCTTTTTTTTCCCCCGTTACTCCTAACGCGGCTGTTTATGCAAAACACGCTCATTAAAGACAGTTCTGCGGCATCGTCTCTTCTCGCCGCTATTTGCAAAGAAAAAGCAGGGGCCGATCCCTTACCTTTCCACATCCCACTGCTTCCAGGATGCCAGGAGCAGCCGCAGGCTGGAGCCAAGCCCGGGTGCCCATGTGCTGTGCCAGGCTCCTGCACAGCTGTGCCCTGCACCACCAGCAGATTCCCAACATCTGCTCGCCCGCTCCCGGCACGAGCTGCCAATTGTGCCTCCCTGTGCCAGACCGGGTGGCAGAGGTCGGGTTATTATTTATGGAACACAGGGGTATCCAGGAGGGATTAGGAGGACTCGAGATCGGGGTTTGAAAACGGGTCTTTTGAAATGGCAGCGAGAAAAATGATCCATTTGCGCCACGTTAACACTTGCATTCAAAAGTCGGTTTTCCAAGGGGTTTAGGAGTTGGCAGCAAGTGTTCTCCATGAGCTCATAGCAGCCACTCCTGAATTGTTCCTCATTAAAATCACATCCTGAGGAATATCCATGCAAAGAGCCTGTTGGCCAAACACAAGCCATGAAAGAGCACATGGCAAAGCCCACTCGGGTTCTGCAGGGAAGTGGCACCTGCTGGTGGTTGTGACACTCCCTGTCACCACCTTGAGAGCCACCGGCCCCAGCAAACAGGCAGGAGCAGCGCAGGAAACAGCCCTGGATGAGCAGGAGCTCAACAGGACTTAATATTGACTCAAATCCAACGCCCCAGAACAGGCATTGCCTTCCCTGGATTCCATGGTCAGAGGGGCTGGGCTGCTCCCTCTCACCTCAGAGCACAATTACAGCCTCCATTTCATACAATCCCTAAGGTTGGAAAAGACCAAAGGTTGGAAAAGTGCTCCCAGACCCCCCCTTTGTCATTTCCCTTCCAAACAGGATTTTGTGAGAGCTGCACCAGAAGGTCCAGCATGTTCCCACCTGCATTCCCACCCCCGAGCTCAAACTCGCTGTGAACCACTGGATTTCACAGCATCGTTTCTTCTACACACAAAAAAACCCCACTCCCTCTATTTTATTTTCCCCTTTTCCCGAATCAAGATCACTGTGGTATTAATCCAAATTAAATATTGGTTTCACTTGTGAAGGATTTGGGGCTGGACAAACAGAAACAACAGGATTCCTTCCTGGAAGTGCAATCCAGCACAGACACCTGAGAATGTTCTCAGGGCTCCTCTGATTTCTGCACCAAATAAACCAAGTTTCCATGGCACAGGTATTTCTGGGATTACAATACCAATGTTTTCTCCAGTCCCTGCTTTACTGAACCTGCAGCTTTCTCCCCTAAGATGTCACCAAAGCAGAGAGCAGATGTTTGGAATTCATTTCAGCACCAACCTCACTAATATCAGCAACTCTTTCCTGAGAACTTTGTCATTAATTCCTACTTGTTTTGCAAATCTGCTAAAAATACAACTCTAAAGCAAATGTACTTTAGGGAATATGCCTGTCTCCCCGTGACCCTGCTGCTCACTTACAGATGATGGAAGTGTTGTCAGCACATGAAATGTATTTGTTTGTGTCAGGAAATGTCATGAAATACAAATTTAACAGTTCTTTCAGGTCTATAAACTCTATCTTCAGGAATTAGAACAAAGAGTCGGTTTTGCAAAGGTTTTCAGGAGAAGAGACATCAGGATGTGACTTGAAATTAATTTGTAATAGGCACAACTGTTTTATTGTCCTTCATGCCCTTTGTTACACAGACTATTTGTGATATAAATATCATAAATATACAGTCTGGGGGTTCTATTCTTTGAGACCCTCATTTACATTTTACAAGTATATCTTAGTATGATGCTGTGCTGACTAGTCCTGATTTTCAGCAATTTATTGATGCCACATACGTGTCTAAGGCTGCAAAATTCATGGACAGATGCTGGAAGTCACATCACTCAAGAATCGTGTCCATTTGCTTTGGACACACCCAGGGAAATGCCCAATTTCACAGTAAATCAGGAAAAACCCCACACTATAGAACCACTTTGCTTCTCAAAATGCTTAATGGCAGCTTTAGGGAAATTCTGTCCTGAAAATACGAGCCCTGGAATGTCAGTAACTGGAGAAACAAACCCCAAAAACACCCATTTTGCAGGAGCAGCCAGTTCTGACTCCCAGCACTCAGCAGATTCCTGCTCTTACACTTCTGTGTTTGCCATTTCTTACAACAGCAGAGTAAAGTTGGCAAAACTAAGAACCCCAAATTACTTAAATGTCTCTGGAAGAAAATTACCCAACAACGGCCCAGCTGCCACAAGGACTTGTAGAATCACGGAATCACAGAGTAATTCGGGTTGCAAAGAACCTTAAAGCTCATCTCATCCCACTCTCCCGGGTGGCTCTTGGACTCTTCCAGGGATGGAGCAGCCACAGCTTCTCTGGGCAGGTCGGCAGGGAGTGAGTGGGGCCAAAGCCAGGGGAAATACCTGGGACAGGACAACGTCAGCCTGTGCGAGCCAGGGCCATCCTCACAGAGATCAGAACCAGCCCCAGGGGGAGCCAGGATGGTGTGACAGGAGCTGTGTCTGTCCCCAGACCTGCAGAACCTTCTGTGCAGGGAAGTGGCCCCGGGTGTCCCCGAGGAGGGTGGCCCTGCCTCTGCAGCACAGGGACCCACATCTGGCACAGGAGTGGGCTCTGGGCATCCTTCCCTGGGCCAGGGGCCCTGTGGGACACAGCACCCCTGCCTGCACCTCTGTCCTGGCCTGTTCTCTGCCTGCCAAGCCACTGACACCCGAGTGGGAACGGGGCTGTGCTCCCGCCCTGAACACAAAGCCTCCCTCTGCCAGCAGTGCTTGTGCCCCCACCCGGTGACCTGAGCCCATCCCTGGCTCCCGGTGACGTTCCCTCCCCGGAGTCAGGACATTTCCAGAGGGGCTGCGGCTCCTCCCGCGTCCTTGGCCTTTTCCCTCGGCTCCAGAGGCTGTCGCTTCTCTTCAGCTCTCTGTGAAGCAGCTGGAGGGTGTGTTGGTCCAGGGGATGGAGCTGAGCTGCTCTGCAGAGCTGAGCCGGTGCCCCCCCAGACCCACGGCACCAGCACAGCAATTCCCAGCTCCCAGTGGAGCAGCCCGGGTCCGTCCCAGTTACTGCACAACTCACAGGGGACATTAAACCAATAGGGTAATTGCAATTTGGGATTGATGCCTCAAAGCCGAGCAGAATGAGGTAAGTGATGTTATTTAGTGTTGATTAAAACGCCCAACAAGGATCAAAAGCTGCTTTTGTCAGTGCTGTAGAGCAGATTCACCCTCTGTTAAAATTCAACCACCAAAGCTGAAGTGGTGAGATCAGAGCATCAACCAGCACACAAAGGAACAACCAGCACCTGCCAAAACCCCACCAGAGTGACCCCACTCTGGGTCAGGGGGACCAGGCTGCAGCCCCCCGAGGGGGTCACGGGGGAAAACCGAGTGTCCACACACAAAACTTGTTCAAACATCATTTCTGCTAAATGGAAACACTCATCTGAATTCAGCTCCTCCACCTCATGAAAGCTGCTCAGTTGTAAACCAGGTGAAGTGGCCAAAACACCCAAAACCTGCTGTAGAAATTCTCTCCTCTTAATGAAGGTCCCAGATTCACTAATGAGATTTGGCTTCTTACAAAAAGTTATAGATTTGGATAAACCCCAAAGTCTCTCTGACTAGACACGAGGCCTGTTCAGTGAGATGTGCTGTTCACACTTGTCCAAAAGCAGATCTCTCCTCAGTCACTCACTCAGCTCCCTCCCCATGGTGCAGCAAACATCGCACTGGGAACTCAGCAATCCCACACTGGACCAAGCAGGGCTCTATTACCAGCACTAGAATGGACCAAATGCATTTATACTGCATCTGCAGGAAGATCCAGTCATGCAGACATCCCTCACCTTCACATCTCCCAGATCTGTATTCTGGGTGTGCTGCTGTGGAAGGAGAACACAAATCACCTGGTTTATCAAAACAAGCTCTCCTGGTCATCCTTGCACTCCGTGGAAATGCACTAATCCCATTAAAATGCAGTAATCCCATTATTTAGCTAGATACATACTTGGAAATACAATAAATTATAAAAAAAACCACCAACACAACAAAAAACAAACGCACAAATCTTGAGCTTCTCTACAAATCCACCCTTGTGCCTCCAAACTACAGCACCAGTGAAGGCAACTATTTACTGCTAAAACAGGTGAGCAAAGACAGGAGGAAATCAGGAAAACAGAGAAAGCACACCATATAGAAAATGTCAAATATGTCAAAACATTCATGAATACCAACATCTCCCTCTGCACCATCCCCAGCTGCAAAGGTTACTTAGGGCTAACGTTTCAGCAAGTGCAGATTATGCAGCACTGGCTTTACTTATACATAAGAAAATCAGCTACAGGTGCATCCAAAGTGCTTTTCACATGCAGCCAGTCCAGGGATTTCTCCTGCTGGAGGAAAGTCAGGAGGGTAAAATCACATAAAACACAGATTTCCCAACTCCGAGGACCCAGACATAAATTCCTCCTGGCTGCTCCCAGTGTTGGTGACAAATGCAATGAGGATAATTAGGGAAAGGACTAAAAGCAAGACTTGCCAATTGCAATCCCAAACTAATAAAGCTCCTACACGGGTCTCGTGCCTGCAGTAATTCATCTTCAGGAAAGGCAGATTCAGAATGTGGCATGACACTTCCTTGTGCCCAAGTCACTGATTGGGAATTATATCAGCCCAGTTTTATGGAACTCAGAGCATAACACGTGCAGGACAACAGCACATCACCCAGGCCCTCAGATAAATGAGGCTGAAATTAAATGTCACAAGTAGAATATGATGGACTGTAAGCAAACACCTGACCTGGATTCACCCTCGGTTTGTTTATCAGTTTGGGAAAAATTATGCCTTGGTGTAACCCCCTCATCCATCCCCACCAGGAGGGGAGAGGTGCCCTGCTCTGCCTCAGCACCGAGGCCCTGCCTGGGAACACAAACGTGACTTCCAGACAAAGCAAACAGCCTCCACTCTCACACACCAGAGGAGTCACTTTGGAGAAAACACTACAATTATATGAGCCAAAAAAAGTTAGGTTCGAATCAGCCCAGCGGGCTGATAACAAACTACAAAACCCGAAATCCCGAGGGAACAAACCAGGACGGGTCTGGCTGCTCCTCACACAAGCCCAGCAGAACGAGCAGTAACAAATTCCAGCAGCAGCACAGAGCTAAAATAATTAAGACAGCTATTGATCTGGAATATTGCAAGCCTGCAGAAGCGAAATCTTTTAATAAATCCTCCCATTGATACCACCAGCTAAAAATTATTCCTTCAGCCCCGTATTCCGCGTTGAGCTCCCACTCCAAACATTTTTCTGAATGTCTCTATACGACGTTCAGGGCTTCTCCCTGCTTCCCCTCCTAGAGCCCGCAGAACAGGGAAAAGCAGCGGACCCGGGGAGCGCAGCCCCCTCAGACCAGCCCTCCCGAGCCGCTGGTCCCCCCACAGCCCCTGCCCCGGCCCACCTGGATGCCCGTGGGGTCCCTGCACCGCTCGCTCCGTGCGGGGGCTCCTCTGCCGGGTCCCCCCCGAGCCACGGCCGGGGCAGGAGCCACCGGGGGCTCAGGAGGGGGAAATCTGCGGGAAGGGATGGGTGGGAAACGGAGACAGGTGTGCCCGGCAAGGATAAATCCTCCCGTCCCCAGGTGAAGAGGGTTAAACCTGTTAGAAAAGTTCCTGCAAAAGACGCTGATGAAAGCGGT
Source organism: Calyptomena viridis (assembly GCA_013390005.1). Classification (NCBI taxonomy): domain Eukaryota; kingdom Metazoa; phylum Chordata; class Aves; order Passeriformes; family Eurylaimidae; genus Calyptomena; species Calyptomena viridis. The sequence goes on from WEIV01023735.1 coordinate 331,599, forward strand.
GGGAGCAGCTGATTTCGGGGGAGAATTGCGAGCAGGTGTGGGGATATTTAGAGGGAGGTCGAGTTGTTAAATCCTTTCGGTAACAAGAGGGGGGTTTTACATTTTAAAACCCTTCTACAGCATAGACATTTATACTTCGGTATCTACGTGCACGTATTTAGGGAATATCTATACTCCATATATATTACCTTGGTTAAAGCCACGACTCCAGCCCCGTGCCCGTGGCAATCCCAAGCTCAAAACCCCGCTCGGAATGAATTAGGCAGCCCGTGCCTCTACCCCGCTCCCGGTCGCTGCCCCCCGCGCCCGCCTGCGGTGGGACCGACTCTTACTTCTTAGGACGCTTCATTTTAGGAATTTTTCGCCTCTCCGAGCCGCAAAGCCGCTGCCCCGGCAAAGCGGGTGCTCGGGGGTTGCCCGCGCCGGGGGCGCAGCCCTCCGGGGGTGCCGGGGCGATGCGGAGCGCGGATCGCAGCCCCCCGGGGCTGGGGATGCGGCACCGGGGCCCCGCCCGCCCCAGCTCCGTGTCCCAGGGATTTGGGGGTCGCGCACCGCGGGACGCGAGGCGGAGAACGGGTCAGAGCCGATGCTGGGAGTGAACTCCCCCCACGCTCCCACGGGCATTACTGTGTCTCGCCGGGGGCAGAAGCTGAAGTTCTGTCTCTCCCCAGACCAAACACCGAAGTTTCGTTCCCTCGTCCCTCTCCTCGCGTGGGACCCCCGCGAGCGCATCCCGGACTCCCGCCGACAGCCGGGACCCCCGGTGTCCGTCCCGCCGGGGTCGGAGAAGCCCCCCCGCCCTTTCCCAAAGCTTCCCGGGACCCCCGAGGCTCCGGGGGGCAGCGAACCCCCCGCACTCCACACTCCGCTTTGCTCCGCGCAGCAGCCGCGGGGGCAGGTTTGGGAATTAAATCTCTTAATTAAGGTGTTTTCCTGAGGAATTAACCCCCCGATAAAGGGATGTGCCTGAGCAAACGCCGGCGCGGGAGGAAGGAGAGATGGATGGATGGATGGATGGATGGATGGATGGATGGATGGATGGATGGATGGATGGATGGATGGATGGATGGAGCAGGACGCGGGGTCCTGATGCGGCGGGGACGGACCGCGGAAAAAGCCGGGAAAGGACCAACCTCCGAGCCGCGGGTTTTCCTCCTCTTCCTCCCGCGGCGCCGGCGGCACCGAACGGGAACGGCCCCGTCCATCGCCGCTCCGGGATCGCCGCACGGGCAGAGGCTTTTGTCCCCTGGGTGCGGCGGGGGCTGCGGGGGAGCTTCGCACTTCGGCAGAAAGGAGACGAAATTCGATTCGTTTACATGTTTTATTGTTGTAAACATTAAAATTGTCTTTCTCAAAGAAAGAGTTCTCGGGAGAAAAAATAATAATAATAATAATCCGCGTTTCTAACTGTCTTACACCATATTAAAAAAAGGCAGCGACTTTCCCGTGTGCCGAACCGGGGTATACAAAGAAAAATACTACAGAATATGGCAATATTAAAAATATTACTCGAACATAAAATAATATATTAACCGACAATTTTTAGACATAAAAAAACCCGGAACAAAACAAACCAAAAATTCAAAGTGCTCAGTAATTTCCAGGGAGTTATGTATAGTATAAGCACTCTGGAAACAGTCAAAAGCTGCTGCATGCAAGATCTGATTAGCTTTAGACAACAAAATAATCAAGATATAAACTTCTTCTTTAATCAACATCAACAGTACATACAACACTTACAAACAAGGGGTGTCGGGCGGTGTTTACAAACACTATGTGTCCCTTTGGGGGTCCGGGGGTAACACTTGTGCCCACCTATTTTACAATTGAGAAAATGTTTGAAGCTTAGATAACTACCAGTCTTTATAAAAGCTACCAGACTACATAGTGTCTGAAATACTATTTATAGAATATAGACATTACTGAAATAGCAAGTGCCTATAACATTGTCACCCTGGAATTGTCATGCTTCCCTGGTACGGACAGATTGGGTTTTCTTTTCTTTATTCCCCTTTTTTTTTTTTTAATTATTTTTTTCCCAAACACGTTCAGCTTTTATTTTTAATTTTTTTTTTTTTTAGAATCGTTTTCCATATTTCTTCATAAATAGGCACAGAATAATTTTTTAAAAAGCCAAACTGCATCTGACAAATTTACAAGCCTTCGCCTTCATTAATGCCACGCCACCCACGCAACGTTTGGGGTTTGGGTATATTACAGCTCTCTTTTACAGCAGCAAACTTTAGTCTTTAGGAGGGTGAGACTTGAGGGTCACCTTAACACTCGGTTTGTCACCGCGTGAGTCTGAGCTGCGCACCCGGCGTTGCCAGATGGGTTCATCTTTTGAATCAGAAGTCCTTAATAATAAATTCATTTAGAAGCCGATAATAAAAAGTCTATACCATGGTATTTGTGTAGTCCATGAGCTGCATCCATGATGCCCCAGAGCCAAAATGCCCCTCGCGTTCTGCCTGCAGGAGTTTGCAACACTGGGTGGGGTGGGAGCTGACACCCAGGGGTGCTGCTCCGGGCCCGGGCCACCTCCCCTGCACACACGTGGAGCTTCTCCTCGGGTCAGTGGAAGCGCACGGGAAGAGTCTTAAAAAGGTAAAGTGTCCAGAAAAAGTTTGTCGATTATTGCTGGCGGTGGCACCAAGTCTTCCAGTTTCAGGTAGAAAATGCGCTGCAGCCCCTGCGTGCAAAGCGTGCGGAGTTCGGGGAGCTTCCCCAAGAGTTTGGACAAATAGTTGGGGCGATTCAGCCCCCCGTTATTGAAAGTCACATGGTCTTTGAGACAATTTACAATCTTGTTCTGAAGCTCTTCCACCCTCTTGGGTTCCTTGAGCCCGTGTCTCTCTGCAAGAGAAGGGTGTGGGACGTTATGGGTGTGACACGGAGAAAGGGGACAGGAGCCAGGGCCGGGCGGGAAGGGGGGACACTGACCTGTCACCATGGCCAGGGCAGCGATGCAAGAGAAGGCAGAGATGTCGATGTTCATGTTTTGCAAGTTGGAGGAGAATTCCACGATGGAATCGATCCACTCCCCAAAGCCACGGACACACTGCAACCGGTGCAGGACCACCCCGTTGCAGAAGATCAGCTTCCCCTCCACGGGGTTGGACCTGGAAGGAAGGGGACAACCCCTAAATGAACTGATGGATGAATGAGAGAGGGAGGAAAATGAGACAGAAAAAGGAGGAAAAGAAAGAATGAGAGGAAAAGAAAAGACAAAGGATAAAAAAAAAAGAGAAAAGGAGAAAGAGAGAATGAGCAGAAGGAAAGAAGGGAGAGAAAGAAGGGAATGAAAGAAAGGAGAGAGAGATAAAAATAGAGAACAGAGAATGAAAGAGAAAAAGAGAACAGGAAAGAAATAAAAAAATAATAAGAAAGGAGAAGATGGGGGGAGAAAAGCTAAACAACTAATTACTTGAGGAGCAATAAATGAAGAATTTAAGAGGCACCTAATTACCGAGAAGTTAATAAAATGCAGATCAGTGGACCCTGAAAGGGTCTGATCCCCTGGCCTCACCTGTACGCCAGGCGCAGCACGAAGAGCTCCAGGAAGGCCGACTCGAAGAGCAGGTCCTGGTCTGTTTTGGGGAGGTCGGTGAAGCCGGGGATTTTTTCCGCCCACCCTCGGATGATCTCCATGGAGCCGGTCAGGAGATCATAGAACTGCTGGATGTGCTGGGTGTCGTCACCGCTCAGCTGGTAGTCGGGGTTAGCCTGGAACTGGAAATTCATTTTAAAAAGCCCTTAATGAGGTTCTCTAAAGTCTATAACCCGTGAAATTGCTCACTCCGTCCCTGGCCGGGGAGCGGGCTGGGATAACAATTAAACCTCTCTCTGACCGGTGAGGAAATTAGATGTTCCGGGGCAATTAATTCGATTAGGAACGGCCGCCGCTGTCCGTGCGCGGGGGGCCCGATCCCGGGGCGGCGCCGGGGCCGAGCCGAGC
>WEIV01023735.1:352946-393644 GCA_013390005.1 Calyptomena viridis
CACTGCATTGGCCGGGAATCGAACCCGGGCCTCCCGCGTGGCAGGCGAGAATTCTACCACTGAACCACCAATGCGCGCTCGGAGGGGCCCCCGCCCCTGCCTGGACCTGCCGGGCGCAGTGGGCGCTGCCCGGACTGTTCACCGCTGCCTGCGCACATTCCTCCTCCAAAGCGGCAAAAACCCGCTATAAAAGTGTACAGCGCACCCGTCACACGCCTCACGGGGCCCGGTCTCACCACTGGGTTTGGTCTTGCTCATCTCACACCCACGAGATCCCAATAATCTTTATTTCTCATTTCTCAGCATATTGTTCGAAAATTCCTTTTTTTTTTCTTAGCATATTATTTGAGAACTTACTGTTTTCCTAATCATTGGATTTGTATCTTGTCAGGGATAAACAAATACCACTCCTTGAATAAGTCAGAAGGAGTGATTTAATGCACGAACTTTAGGAGATTTCAGGTGGAGGTTCCAAAAAATCCTTACTGGGCTCGGTCTTAAAGGTTCTTTTCAAACTTAAAGAATTGCATGACATTTTAAAGTGTTCATACCTCGTCACAAATGTGTATTTTTGGTTGTTCTCCATACTGGAAGGACTGTGCCAGGGGAGGCTGTGGGCTAAGGGCTCAGAGGCTCAGCTGATCCACTGAAAAAGGAACGATCAGTGCCCAAAGGAACATGTCCATGGATGTGCCGGGTGTGTTCCAGCACCCTGTGCCCGTGTGAGGTGACAGGACACCACCAGTGTGTCACTGCTCACGGTGTGACGTAACGACACCGTGTCCCAAAATAAATGATGTGCTGTCCCAACGTCCAGTTTGTCTTGGACACGCTCCCACAAACGGCCAACACGAGCCAAAGAGGCCAAGGGAAAGCAGCATCAAGTGTTTCACACCCAGGGAACAGGAAGATTTATGGACAAAAAGAGTAGCTGTGCTTGAGAACACAGCTCAGGCAGGAGGAACATGGACCACCACCTGTGGCACAACAGGTACTGTTCCAATTCCCTGTGGGGACACACCTGAACACCAAGGTAACAATCCAGCAGTGTTCCCTTCCCTTCTTCTGCTGGCAGAAGGTGACGTAGCAAAACCCTCACGTAGTAACTGTAATTTAGGCTATTGCTTAAATTGCCCTGAAAAACTGTTTTCCCAGATAAGCCTGAGACCAGAAATGCCCAAGCACTTACACAAAAAATATTCACACTGAGAAGCCCCTGTTTGCTGTGTGTGCAGTTGACCATGAGGAGGTAAACAGAAATTCCTGACTTTTATCCTCTCATTCCTGGTGAGCTGAGGCTGTGCCAGGGAATGGCTGGCAGGGGACATCTGCCAATATCTGTGCACAGCAGCGTGTCCTCAGAGCCATGGAATCACAGAATCCCAGGATGGCTTAGGTTGGAAAAGCCCTCTGAGATCGAGTCCAATGGTTCACTCCCAGCACTGCCAAGGCCACCACTGCACCCTGTCCCCAAGTGCCCCTCAGCTCTCTGGGGCAGGTCAGGGCAGAGCAGAACATGCTGTTTCCATGGAGCTGCCACTCCTTGGAGAATTATTGCACAGAGGGTCACCACAGTGACACACTTGGCACTCCTGGCAAGCCCCACTCGTTCCCAGAGCAGGAACTAATCCCATCCTTGCACTCACAGTTAATAACTGAGAGAACAGCTCCTCGTGTCCATTCCCAGAGCAGGAACAAATCCCATCCTTTGTCCCCTCCTCATGTCCATTAGACCACGTTTTGCATCTGCTCAGAACATCTGGGGGTGTTGTAGTGCAGGGAACTCTGTCAGTCAGGAGTCTGGCAACTCACAGCCTCCCTGGGGACCAAATGTCACTCCAGGACATGCTCTGGAAACCCTTTCCCAAGCTGCAGGACCCAGGCTCACACTTGGCTTCCTTTAAAACTGACTGTCAGGAGGAGAGTGATGAGTGGAGGAGAGAATTGAGACCTGCAAGGTTAGAAAGGGTGGTCCAGAGCATCACAGCTGGTGAAAAACTTATAGGATCAGTTCAGCTGATTAAGAATCTCCATCCTATTTCAGTGAGACAAGGAGTCCTTAGGGGTTCCTTGTCCTAATCATCACAATGGCTGGGAGACAGTCCCCTGCCAAACCTCAGTGCAGAAGGATCTGCTCCATGTCCCAATGGATACAGAACTGTTGGAGCAAGTCCAAAAAAGGCCACAAATTTGATAAGGGGACTGGGGCCTGTGAAAGCTGAGGGTGTGCAGCCTGGAGGAGAGAAGGCTCCAGGGAGACCTTAGAAAGAGAAGGATCCAGGGAGACCTTAGAGCCCCTTCCAGTGCCTAAAGGGGCTCTAAGAGAGCTGGAGAGGGACTTGGGACAAGGGCCTGGAGTGACAGGATAAGGGGGAACAGCTTCCCACAGACCTTCCTCAGAAACAAGNTTAAGGGGGAACAGCTTCCCACTGACAGGGATGATCATGTATGACTTCATATACCAAGGCTGGAGCACCTGGGGAACTGCTTTTAGTGAGATTGCTCAGAGGACACTTTTGTACCTTTGTGTCCAACATGTGATGAACGGGTGGCAGGGATTATCTTGTCAGGGACTCAGGACATTGTCCCCTTGTTTCCAAAGTCTTCCAGGCAGCTAAGGACGTGCCACAGACCTTCCTCAGAAACAAGGAGGGCAAACTTTTTTACAGGAAGAAGGACAAGAATTTTCTTAGGCCTTTTTACCCCCTGGAAGGGAACAAATAGGGGTATTTTCCATTTAGGATCACCTGTGAAGACACTCTGACGTTGATGCTTCTGGCTGAGGCTTGACACAGTGTCTTCCTGTACTTCCTGTGTCCCTTCCAGGTGCTGCTGGTGACTCCATGTGTACCTCCAAGGGGGATGCAGCTCCAGGGCACCTGCAGCCTCACCCACCCCAGGTTCAGCTGGTACAGCTGCAATAGGAACAAGGTACAGTGGATAGGCAGTGGTAAAACAGCTCAAATCAGGCTTAAAAGTGCAGGTGTGGCTTACCTGGGACGTGGCCAGTGGGTAGCACTCATTCCTCCTCCCTAGCTGGCATGGACACGTGTTCCCGTGTCACATGAAGGGACTGAGGTGTGCAGACACCTGATATAAGATGGGGTTGTGTCAGTCCTTGTCCTGGTGTATAGAAAAGGGGCAGTGGTGGTACAGCTGTACCTGCTCCCCTGGCTCTGATCCAGCTCCTCGTGGGCAGCTGTATTAGATCAGATAAGCCCTGTGAGGAGCAGCTGAGGGACTGGGGGGGGCTCAGCCTGGACAAAAGGGGGCTCAGGGGGGACCTTCTCACTCTGTACAACTCCTGGACAGGAGAGGGGAGCAAAGTTCAAGGAATGACTGCACGTGGAACTCAGTGCTCTGGTTTAGTGGACAGGTTTCACTCAATGAGGCCTGGATGATTCTGTGATTCTGTCAGTGGAGATCTTAAAAACAGAGCCTAAGGAGGAACTCTGAGCAAACCCCTTGGTAAGAACCAACTCATGTCTCACTAACACAAACCCAGTACTTAATATCACCCGGGAGCTCCAGCCAAGACTTCCACAACACTGAAGGATAACAACAGGCCTTTGAAAATGGCTGCTCAGAGCCTCTCCATGAAGGCTTCCAGAGCCTGCTCCTGTCTCTTTTCCAGAGTGCAGGGCAGTGGCTCCACGCCTGGCGACTTCTCCACTGAGTGGAGCACACGCACATCAACTCGCTTTTAACAGGTCACGGAATGAGCCGAGCATTTAAAAATATCCACCTGCCCAAAAGGACAACTGGCTCCGTACTGTGGAGCCTTCAGCAAAGACTGCTGGAACAAAACAAGCAAAACAATCGTGGCAATCTTTTAGGGAAGACTTATAACGTAGAACAAGTTGTCAGGGCGGGTTAAAGTTTTAAGGCCTAGCAATTTTGACAGCGTCCCTCTGAGCACAGCGCGAGCGCGGGGAGAGCAGGACGGCGAAAGGTCACTTGGTCACACGGATCTGCTGCTCCCTGAAGTTTAGCTCAAGACCCACTAGGCACGTCCCAATTAATTATTTAAATCTGCAGGGAAAAATATTTCTGCAGACGAAAAGGCATGATGTGAAATCCCAGGGAAGCTGCAGGATGGCTGGTGTGGTCAGAAACGGTGGGAAAGGGAGGCGGGGTGGGATATCCGAAACCCACGGGCTTTGGACATGGACAGGAGCCATCTGCATCCAGGAGTGTTGGTTGTTTCAGGTATCAGAGAGGTGCAAACTCTGGGATTTTCCAATATCCCTTCTTTCCCAAAGGAACACTTCTGGATCACAAAAGGTCACCAAAGCCAAACTGACAGTGATACAGTCGGTTATTTAAGATAACTTTTCCCAACACGACCATTACTTATGTTGCTGGAAATCTGGTAAATTTCTTACAAACCCATGGACACCCCGAAAATGCTCATTCCGTTTGTTCCAAATGGTCCCAAAGGAACACCACCAGGCAGGCAATGCCAGGGATTTGGGCATTGGAAGATAACAGGAGTGGCAAATCCTCTATTTATTCATTATGTGCTGGGATGTCAGGCTGGGGCTTTCAAAGTGATTGTGTATCTCTGGACAGGTTTTCTAAGGTTTTCCTGATCAATTCAATGGAGAAAATACCTGGATAAACAGCAGACATGGAAATACATTCACTGAGGCTGGTTTTGGTCTGTAATTGTCTGAGAGAAAAAAATAACACAGCACAAATTCCAAAAAGCCTTTTGCAGTCCATTTGCTGAATATAATTTCTCACTTTGGCACACGTAGAGAAAATAATATTTTTTTTTCATATTTCCTGAGACAACCAAGATCTTTAAACGTTTCAAAAGAAAATAACTATTCTTGACTAGTCCAATCTGTCCTGCTTTCTAAAAGATATTATCTTTCTTTTCTTTACCAACAAAATTCATACTTTCTGTAAGACCTGGCTCAGCTGTTTGCCCCAGAAAAACACAGACACTCCACATCCCTTCCTTCCATTCCTTACCTGTGCTGCCACTGCAGGGAGAGGCCAATTAATTATGGTGTTGGTTCTGCCACAAATAACGCGCCCCGTGACCTTCTTCTTCTAAAACTGCAATTTCTGCCTTTGTTTCTGTGGCTCAGCCCTGCTGTGGGATGGTGAGGGAACAGCAAACAAACAGACATGATTGTGATGATAAGTGATGATAAGTTTTAACAGAAAACCGAGCCGCTTTCTGAGACCCAAACAGTGGATGGATGTATCCATTACAGTGTGGGGAAATATTTAAACACCAGAAACACAGCCTGGTTTGTTGGCAAACTGAGCATCCCACTGGAAGCCCCAGGGTAGTACCTGCCTGATACCTGACACCCGCAGCCCGAGACGGGAACAATCTAAATGTTTAATCACTGCCATGACTAAGTACTTTCATTTTCCAACGGGAGGACCTCCCGTGGATCCCCCTGGAAAAAATCTCGGTAGAGAAATTCTGTGTGTTCCTGTCCCTTCTCCTCAGCTCCCCTGCGATTACCATCGCCCCTCGCTCCTCACAAAGGCATTTTCCTGAAGACACGTTGGGAGAAAACATATTTGTGAACGTATGAACAGATTTTCTCCTTATGATACATGACTTTGGCATGCAGTCAGGAAACCAGGATAATCTTTTTCCCCATCTTCCCCTGCTAATGAAGAGAAACTGCCTCTGGGGTTGAGGACAAAAGGTGAACTCTCCCTGCACACAATTTACACCTGCTGAGCACGTGATTTCGGGCATCTAAAATTCCTGTCTTGGCAGGTGTCCCAGGGACTCAGCCACACACGGGAGACTCGGGAGGTAATATTTTCATCTAGGCATTAAATAAAAAACAGAGTCAAGAGGGATGAATTCTGCAGTATTTTCAGGCTTTTTTTTTTTCCAACTTTGTAAAAATCTTTCACTCTTCAAACTTATGAAGCCAAATCTTCATCAGTCAGTAACTAAGATAATAAAACTGATGAAAAGTAATTAAGATTAAAAAAGTTAAACAGCAGCTTGATGAAGGGAGAACAGCCCATCCCTGTTTACTGGTAGCTGCACCATGTTCACGTGGACAGCCTCTCCTGGAAAGTGAGATTGCTTTGGAAATGTGTTCCTCATAAAGTTTTCAACTCATTCCTGGATTTCCCTTTGTGAGGAGAGTAAATACAACACTCTCATTTTCTACCCCCTTCAAGATTTTTCTGGTTTGGAAGAGCTGATGAGACACAGCAGTGCTGGGGGGCAGCAAATGTTCACTTGGAAACTGGATGTCGACACATTTTGTGCTCAAAAACTGCCTTGTATCAATCAAAAATTATCAGAAATTAATACTGACAGCACAGCCACATCTGGATAGACAACACCCTTGAGGGGTGGGAGACAAGAGGATTCTCCCAGTTCTACCAAATTTATGATCAAGTTTTGAAAATTTGTTAGAGATGGGTGAAACAACATCCTGTGCCACGTTAGGGCTCATACGGGACAGGCGTTTACATTCAGAACTTGTGAGAACACATACACGGGGTAGGCATTCACATCTAGAATCATGTATGTGTTGGACCACACTGCAATTACTCACCACAAATTGCATTTAAATCCCTTGTTTTCCCCCCTAAATCTTCTTCCTTTCTCACGATCTCTCAAAAAAATCCACTCCAAAACCATATCCTTAAAAACAATGGATCCTTTTCTGGTGCTTTTCCTTTGATTTTCTGTTCTTTCTGTTCAGCTGGGGGATTGTAAAGCTGAGCATCTACTAATTCAAGCTGCTATTGGAGATCTGAGCCCCTTTTCAGAGGGCCAATGTGCCTGGGATAAACACCGCTCCCATGACCTGAATATCACTGACTTTGCGAAACTCCTGAAATCCAACCCTTGCAGTTGTTCACCGACTTCAAGTGACCCCCGGGCGGCCGAAGNGCGGAGGGCGGGCGGGGACAGAGCCGCCCTCCCTACATCTTCTCCCGCCGGCCGGCGAGCAGCCCGCACAGGGACGCGGGTCCGCGGGCTCCTGCCGTAAGTGCCTCGCGGGGTGATGGTTTAACGGGGGCTCGGAGCCGCGGGATGGAGGGAGCGGGGCTGGCCCGGACACGCGGGGGAGCCGCGGGGGAAGCCCGGGCTGGTGTCCATTGTAAATACCCCCCGAGCGCATCCTTGCTGCCTCTCCTTCCCGCCTTCCCCTGCTGCCCAGAGAAGCTGCCCCAGCCCTGGCAGTGTCCGAGGCCGGGCTGGACGGGGCTTGGAGCAGCCCGGGGCAGTGGAAGGTGTCTCTGCCCAGGGCAGGGGGGGGCACTGGAGCATCTTTATGGTCTCTTCCCACCCAAACCATCCTGGGATTCTGTGTGCAAGGCTCGCAGAACAGCACGGGTATATGGAATATTAGGGAGAAATTCCTCCCTGGGAGGGGGGGGAGGCCCTGGCACAGGTTGGGCAGAGAAGCTGTAGCGGCCCCTGGATCCCTGGGAGTGTCCAAGGGCAGGTTGGGATCCCTGGGATGGTGGAAGGTGTCCCTGCCCGTGGCAGGGGTGGCACTGGACGGGCTTTAAGGTTTTCTCTACCCCTAACCATTCTGGGATTCCATAATCTTACAGCAGCTTTCACTCCAAGTGCTTCCTGCCTCCTCCCACTGTTTTATTTAAGCTTTTGGATGGGGGAAAAAAAATACCAAGAAAAGGAGTGTGTAGCAGCTTTATGGAAGGGGTGCAGAGCCCCTGGCAGCTGTCCTGGGTGTTTTGTCCCCATGATCCAGCCCAGTGTGTCCCTGGGCATGGACAGCTGCTTGAGCACCTGTAGGTATCTATATATAACAAATAAAGCAGAGGTGCAGAGCTCCTTAACTTTTTTCTTTCTTTCTTGAATAGAACTGATGGAATACAGCTTCTCCTATTACTGAAAAAATGTGAATTTGAGGAAAAAAATAGCATATTTGTAGTTACACTGAACTTTGGAAAATGAAAGTAACTTATTATTTGCACTGAATTTACTTGTGGGACCATTGGTGGGTGGGACCGTATCTGTGTAACAAGTCCTAAACTTTCTGAGTACTTATCTGTACTAAGCAATCAGTAAACCTTTGTAAGCCTGTTACTGCAGGAAAAGATGTAAATGTGTGTGTGGAGAGCTCAGGTTTAAGAGCCAGATTTACTCCCTGCTGAACTTCCTTCTGTTTGCTGGACACAGGTAGTACAGGTGTGCTGGAAACAGCTCCTTTCACCTGCACCCTGGAGTGGGGCTCTCCTCGGAAATAGCTGCATTTTCTTCTTTTCCCTGCTCCTTTCTAGTCTTTTGTTTTCCCCCCTTATTCCTAGTTACAGTTCCTGAGGACTCCCATTAGCTGGTAAAAACTCAATCAGATATTTCAGGATCTTGTCGTGTTAATAGCTAAAGCAAAGCCCAGTATTGCCTCTTTTATAAGAGGCAGGATATTATTAATTTTAACGTTAGACAATTAGCAGTTTACTTAGTCTGGCGTTGGGTGGAAGTTTTGAGTAGGCACATCTACAATGTGAAATTATGCACACACCTTGTATGTAATTTATAGTGTTCCTTTGCTTGTGTGTATATGGATTTACACTTTGCTTAATGATGTGTGTGCACAGGAGCACAGTAATAATAACTTTGTGAACTAGGCCTTGCTGCATAACGTAGTATTTTCTTTAGAGTTCCCTTTCTTCCTGGTGACTGTCACTGACAGGAATGCAGAAAGCTGGCTGTGCCCAGTGCAGAGGCCACTCATGCAGAGCAGCTTTCCAAAGGACAGCTCCTGCAGGTTCCTTGCTGCTGCCTGCTTTGTCTCCACACAAGTCTCTTCAAGCTTTAGCAAATATAAAAAGAAATGTGCTTTTTTCTGCCATCACTTTGCAGTTGTGCCTTTCTCCTTCCACTCGTAGCTGATGGTTTCAAAACAGTAGCTCAGTTAAGCAAGGGCTTCCTTGTACCCTGGTCCTTGTTTCCATGCTCCCCTCAGTCTAACCCCGAGCTCTGCTAGTCTGCTTATAGAGATTAATTAATGAATCCACTGTATGTTCTCGGCCTTCCAGCCGTACCTGGAGCTGTGTTCCTGCAGGACTGAGCTGTCCCATCCTGGCTGTGCTCCTGCAGCTGGTGGCAGTGCAGGAGGTGAGCAGGAGGGTGCTGACCCCTGTCCCTGCCTCCCCTGGGCCCTCTGGGTGTGCTGGGCAGAGTGGGAGACATGGCCAGGCTGGGGAAACAGGAACAGCTCGGGCTCTTCTCCCGGAGGGAGGCTCAGGTTGGACATCAGCAGGAATTTCTCCCTGGAAAGGGAGGTCAGGCCTTGGCAGGGGCTGCCCAGGGAGGTTTGCAGTGCCCATCCCTGCAGTGTCCAGGGAATGATGGATGTGACACTCGGTGCTCTGGGCTGGGGACAAGGTGGGGCACAGCTTGGACTCTGAGCTTTTCCAACCCAAGCGATTCTGGGATTCTGTGAAATAAAAATTAGAGGCTGGAAAAACAAAGCTGAAGCAAGTGGGATAAAAGTGGAAGATGCCTCTGCTGCTTCCTGGGTGTTTGTGGTTCAGACTGGGAGTGAACAGTGTGGAGCACAGAGAGCACAGGGGCTGTTTCAGCATCAGCAGTTGGGCTCCAGGGCTCCACTAATTAGCTCTTGCTGATGGAGATGTTGCCCATTTCTGCCAAAAAGCTTTACTTTAGGAAACACTTTTTATTACGTAACAAACAGACAGTTTGTAATCAACCCTCTTCCACAGTATCACAGTATTGATTTTGGAAACGTTCCCTATCCCTAAATCACCATCTCTGAGCCAGGTTCCCAAGTGAATGTGTAGCTCTGTCTCCAGGGGGTTTCCAGGTGAACTTACTCCAAGTCCCAGCTGGATCCTGTGGATGGAGCCCACGGTGTCACTTGTGGGTACAAAGTCTTGGACTGGGCTGTTTTATTTGCTTAGCAAGGGGTCAAACTAATTGTTGATTCTGATTTCAAAGGATTCTGAATGCAGGCCCCTCCTCTGGGGTTTGATTTACATGTGCTATCAGGTCTCTCTCATCTTTATCCCAGGGTATAAAACTAGGCTACTTCCTTGCCACACCTAAGTAATCACCTAATTTGTAGCTAATTTTTTTTTTGAGCAGGTTCCTGTTTGTATGTGCAGATCTATGTCCAGTCTTGTAATAAGCAAAACACCTTTTTTCTAATCCTTCTCCCTGAGTGACTGGGGAGGGGAAGGAAAACCAGCAGTGGGATCAAGCTGAACTGGAAGACTGTCTATTAAAATATCTGCATTAAAAATGAGAGGAATGAAGAATATCAGAAAAAAGGGTGAACAGCTAGAAATTTGAAAATAACATTCCTTTCAGATTGGTTTATAGTGTTAATATTGTGTGTGTAGGTTTTCTGGCAGAGAAAGCAAAAATGGCTGTTTGAACAGTTTAAGCTAAAACAACATTGGCACAGAAACACAAAGGTATGGAAATCATCCTGCACACATTAGTCAGTGATCAGGCTGGAGACAAGGCTTCCCATTCCTTCCAGTAGGACAGGAGGGAATTGAAATCCTTTAATCCTGAACTTGATAAATATATTGCAGTGTTGGTGTGGTGGGAAAGCTACAAATACTCGTTGACGTTTGTGTTTCTTGCATTGCTGTTAGTCCTTAGGTGCAGTGCTTGGGATTCCAGCCATCCCTGGCTCTGGTATTGCCTCATTCCCAGGAACGTGCTGCTCTCTCTGGCAAGACTATTGCTGTTAAAATCCCAAGAAGGATTTACACATCAGACTTTTCCCTTCATCAGTTGTAAGACTTTGGGGGTTTTTTGTAGCTCAGTAATGAAACAGGAGAAGAAAAAGTGGTTAGGTTAAAAATGCAAATAGTGGAAAGAGGAGCCAAAAAAGTTTGTTCCTTGTAGGATGGGAGTGTTAGATGGATAGTTCCCATCTAACGAGGGCTGGGAGTATCTTGGAGTCTGAGTACAGAAGGCAGATGAAGTAGTTGGAAGCAGTGGGACCAAGGGAAGGAATGAGGATAGGATGCCTTTTTTCTGCTTAGTTTTCCCTTTGTTTTTGTGCCTGACAAGTGCTACAGCCACTTTTGGGCATGAGAGCCGAGCTGTGTGACATTGCCCAGTCCTGGNACCACTTTTGGGCATGAGAGCTGAGCTGGTTTGCCTGTACTGGAGTGTGGGAAGGACTTTCCCCATACGGTGAAGTGCAGCTTGGCTTCACTTGTCAGTGCAGGGTGGCCTGGGGGGTCTGGGGGGTTGGATTCTGTGTGTGGGAACTTAGAGGTGTGTGGGGAGCAGTGTCCTGGAGCTGTCTGGCCGTGGTGGGTCGTGGTGCTGTGCCTGGCTGGAGAGGTGGTGCTTGGACAGTGACTGGAATGGCAGTGCCTGAACTTGTGTGTGAGAGCCTCCAGGACCACTGGGGCTGGACACTGCCCTGCACCTTCCTCGAGGTGTGTTGTCCTTCCTCAGGGATCTGCCTTGGGGGGAAGCATCTCCAGTTTAGGTTCATTTAAGCTTTAATCAGTTCCTTTTAAGCTACTTCAGTTAGTGTGGCCTCACACCCTGTGTGACATTGCCCAGTCCTGGCTACTCAAAGGTGAGTGAGGGTCAGCTGGTGGCTGACCTGCTTAAGGGGGTGCTACTTGGGTTATTTTCCCCTTTTTTTCTGTATTTCACCAATAACAGAACAGTTCAACTTTAAAAGCTGGAGTTTCCCACAGTCAGAATCTTATTGTGGCTTTACTGCTGCTCTGTCACTGTTGTCACCTAAGTAGTCCTGCAAGAGGGATGAGAAGCTGGATCAGAGGGAGCTGGAGGTGGGACTGCAACTGTTTGGAGAGGCAGGGCTGGTGCAGGACTCAGCTCAGCCCAGAGGGACATTGGTCTGGGCCTCTCATCATCCCAAGCTTACCTGAGGAGCTTTGGGAAGGAAGGATAAAGACAGAATCAGACAATGCTCCAGCGCCAATGGCAAGTTATGCAAACTGTAGTGGAGATGATTATAAGTTTTCTATTTTTAAGTGTTGCATTGAGTGACTCACTTTATTAGATGTGCTCGTTGGAAATGGAATGCAAAGGACCCGGATTCCATGGTAATGGCCTCGGAAAGCACACAGCTATACAACATAACAGATTGGGTTTCTTCTCCTCATTGCCCAGGTTCTGTGTCTGATGGAGGCACACGCTGCTGCAGCAGAGCTCTGCTGCCTGCATCCATCTGTGCTTCACTTCTGCTACCTATCATCTCCCTTTGGTCTAACTGTGGTTCTGTGGCTGAAGTCCTCACCATTCCCCTGCCCCATTCCTCTCATTCCTTCCCCCAGCTTTGGCCTGTGCTGCTCACATCCAGCCCTGTATCTTAATTAGAAAGTACCTGTGACAGCCGGGGATTGCAGCACTTCCCCTTCAGTCCCATGGCCTCGGGTGGGAGTGGGTTACACAACTCCCCATGGCATCCAGCCAACAGTCTGGCAGCTGCCTGGGCCCGGCATTCCGGGAAGTGAGGAAGGCAAGTCACTCCCAGGAGGTGCATCAGCCTCAGGAGGGCTGTGCCTGGCTGAGCTTTGTCACACGGGCTGTTCTGGTCACAAACCTCTGCTGACAGCGGGGCTTGAAATCCCTTCCTTCCAAACCAGGCTGTAAGTGGTGCCGTGTTGGCTTTGGGGTTGGACACCCAGGAAAGTGGAGATGGATGGACAGAGCAGAGCCCTTGCCCGTGACACAGAAGGTCCAGGGTGTGAAAGCTGGTGAGGTCACCAGGGCCTGGCTGGGGCTGGGAGGGGGTCACCAGCCTGGATCTGCAGTGGGAGACTCCTCTGGAAGTGAGTGTGCTGCTTAGGGAATGCACCAAGGATGGAGCAGTGCCTGTGGTTTGTATTAACTGCTGGAACTTGTGCATACTGAAAGCAGGAAGTCGTGCTGACAAATGCTGTGTAGTTTCTGTTTCACACAAATTCCCTCTTCCCCTCTGCGATTCTTTTCAAGTTTAAAGCCTGTTTCTTCTTATCAGGAACCTTTAACAGCAATTTGAGCTAATGTCCCTCTGAATATTTACCAAGCTGGTGCCCTGGGAACTGTTCCCTGGGGTTATTGAACTCCTTGGACAGATCACTCTGTGCAATACCTGCTCCTTGTGACATGTCCCTGGCTCCTCCTGGGCCAGTCAAGGGCTCCTTGCTCTTGCCACAGCTTGTTCTAGAGCCTGTCAGGGACCTCAACCCACTCTCCAAGTGAGGGCACGAGTCCAAAGGTGCCATTTATGGCCTCTGTCAAAGCCAAGGGTCAGATTTAACATGCAGATTTACAGTGGCAGATGGCACTGACAGCACTAAAACACTGTATGCTGCTTGAGCCACTTTGAAAGGTGACTCAGAATATTTGTGTGATGGGAAGATGACTTATTTCTGACTGCAGTGCTTCTTATGCTGGTTGCTGTTACAACTGTTATTAAAATAAAATTCTGGTTTTGTCACAAGCTGTTGATCTCAGCTTGGGAGGGAGGCAGGTTTGAGTACCTGCTCACAGGAGAGGAGGGGTTGGTAGGTGTAGGCACTTCCCTGTGTACAGCCTTCCTGGGAACTCCATGGGCTGCATTCCTTCCCCTTTCATGTGTGCTCTGGAGTCTCCTGCTCGGAGCTGGCAGCCTTTCCCAGCTGTCTGGGACAGCACTTGAGGAAAAACCCCTAAGTGTGTGTTTGGAGCCTCTAATTGGTGTCTGTGGTCACAGAGGCAGCGTTCAGGCTGCCCTGCCCAGAGCAGCCTGGCCGGGTGCCACTGCCCAGTGCTGCTCCCGTCGGGAAGAGGCTGCAGAAGGTGGGCTGTGCCCTGCCAGAGCCCCAGGCCAGCCTGGCACACCGGTGCCACCACACTGTCCCCTCTGCAGCCCCTGCTGGTGGCCCGGGCTCATCCAGAGCTCCCAGCTGTGGTCCTGGGATGCACTGGAGCATTCCAGGTGTAAATGTAGGTTGGAATGCCCGTCTGGCTTTGCCCTGCAGTGGCTTATGCTAAGCTGTATTTGCCTGTCTGGCCCTGAATAAGCTTCTCTTAGGGATGGTGAGCAAGACTGATGTGGCAGTTTGAGCAGCTGGGCTCCTGGGAGAGTCCTTTCCCTGGAGAAGTGCCTGGAATGGGGCTCCCAGCTCTGAGGAGAGTTAATGCCACACATCCCGGGGTCGGGCAAGCAGGGGCAGCCCCTTCCCAAGGAGTGACAAATTATGTATTGTCCTGCAAACAACTTAGGAATCTGCTACAGAACTTCAGGGGACTTTTGTTTGTTTGTTTTTAAATATATATACAGTGACATTTCTAGTGTGATTGACAATGAGAGAAACTATAGATTTAGGTTGATGCAGTAATATTTTTTTAATATTAAACTAAAGGCATAAGGGTCAAATAGCTACAATATTTCTTCAGTTTTAAAATTTGGAGGAGTGAGGTTTTTTTGGGTTTTTAGAAGTATTGATAAAATGCCTCTTAAAAAGGCACAGTGGAACTTGCAGTCCTAAGATCTTAAGATCATTATTTTTTTGCTTGAAAAACAGAACCAAATGACTTTCAGAGCTGTCTGGGAAACTGCATTTTCAAAGCAAGCTGGTGTAGGAGGTGATCATTGAAGCTTTTGGTCAATGGTTACTTTGTGCTGCTCCAATTCCATGAAAAGTGATGGTGTAACTGGCAGGTACATCCCTGATTTTCAAAGTGTCAGGAAAGGTCTGAGGCAGGGAACAAGAAGCAGGAACGGGTGTTGGCTGGGCTTACAGGAACCCTGGTTCTGGCCAGGAGTGAACAGGTATTTGTGCTTCAGCCATCACCCTTCTTCCTGAGCTTGTGCCACATGGAAGGGGCACATTTCTCGAGGCTGCTGTGTGAGGGGTGTGAAACTACTCCAAGGCTGCCACCAGCCCTGGCTCTGAGAGAGGAGTGACAGTTCTTGTGCTGAGGAGGCCCTTGGAGGAGGAGTGTGGCACACAGAGCTTGGTGTGAGGGCACTGCCCGTGCCCAGCTGTGCCCCGTGGCTGCAGGCAGGGTGGCAGCAGGGTCAGCTGAGTTCTCTCCCTGTGCAGCAGACACGAGTTTGGGGATGGCTGTGGGAGTTTGGGGATGGCTGTGGGAGTTTGGGCATGGCTGTGGGAGTTTCCAGCTGCTGTTTTAGTTCCTGTGCTCTCCTAGATTCCCTCCTGTGGTACAACTTTGACTGTCCATGGCCTTACTCCCTGTTTCCAAGAGGGTGCTGTAGTGTTTGAGGCCAGGCCTCCCCAGGAATTCCCTTGCTGGGGGTTTGTCTGTCACCTTTCCCTTTCCCTCCTCCCTGTCACGGCATAAAGGAAAGATGGAGTTGGTCTTTTTTGAGACCAAAGTATGAAGGAAGTGGAAAGTGTGATGCCATATATACACACCAGTAAAGATTGTCTGAGGGGGAAGCTTCAAGATTCCCTCTTCAGAAAAACTCTTAGGAAACTGCAAGTGTTGGCCTTCTGTAAAATGAGCCCTTGGATATGGTATGTACATACAACATCTGTGCATGGAATATTTGTGTCCAGAACTGTGTGTGGGATTTCCCCCACGCTGGCTGTGCTGCAGGCAAATGAGCTCAAGGTTTGGGTGGGAAGGGACCTCAAATCCCATCCAGTGCCACCCCTGCCACGGGCAGGGACACCTCCCACTATCCCAGGCTGCTCCAACCTGCCCTTGGACACTCCCAGGGATCCAGGGGCAGCCACAGCTTCTCTGCCCAACCTGATCCAGGGCCTCCCACCCTCCCAGGGAAGGATTTCCTCCTCTGGGACAATCCAGCCTGGGAACACATGTGTGTGTACGGCATGTGTGGGCACACGAGCAGTCAGGGAAGTGCCCTGGTGTGTCTGTGTGCCCACAAAGCTCAGGGGAGGCTGCAGGGCCCCTGCCCAGCCCCAGGATGGGGAGCTGCCCTGGCTGTTTCAGGCCCAGAACTGCTCCCGCTGTGTTGTAAATCCGCCGCTGTCCCGGGGTTGGCACGGGCTGCACCATGGCCTGTGGCTGCTCTCAGCTCTAGTGGTGTGCTCTGGTTTCTGGGGACTGCTGGGGGAACCTGTGCCCTGGACAGAGGTGTGTCCGTGTCCCCAGGGCCTGGAGCACTGCCCGTGTCCCTCCATGGGATGTCCCTTGTCCCCAACACGGCACAAGCCCCGCGGGCCAGGGGAGATGGAGCTGGGCTGTGCCTGCTTAAGATTCAGGTCAGTCCCATGCAAATTTTTCATTCAGGATCCGAACACTGGGTCTATTAAGAATTTGCCTGACCCACATAGGGCTGGTTTTAAACCCTCTCGAGCTGGATGATAAAGGGCTGCACTGCTTTTGAGCTGCTTAATCTTGTCCCTGTCTGTGCTGCTGCTTCTCACTGAGGGACCTGCGTGCTGAGCAGCCACCGTTCCAGGGTAGGACAGGCTGTGCTGGAGTGCAATTCCCGGCTGGAAAGCAGGATGGAGTGCTCTTAGGCTAATAGGGTTGTACCAGCAGTTCGATGGGATGGGAGAGGAACTAAGGGTGATGTTTTGGAGCAAATCTGCTGTGGTGTTGGGGTAAGGATTTGGTGGCCCTGTGGCCGAGGACAGGGTGCCACCACTGCCATGGTACTATGAGCACTTGCCACAGACAGGAGTGTCACTGGGGAGGTGTGTACAAATCTACTCAGATCAGAATAATCTTTCATTGTTCAGCTTTCCCAGCAAGCATCAGAGCACTCCGGCTTGCCTCTGTCTAGACTGTGTTTAGAAATTATTAATATTGCAATGAAAATTGCTAATTAAGGCACTGCTACTCTAAATTTCAACTTGTCACAACATTGTCATTAGTTTCTGCAAATGGTCTATTCTGTGTAGCCCAGATCCTGACATGGTAAATCTGCCGATTAATTTTTATCTTCTTTTTTCCAGTAAAAAATGGCATTTCGGAAGGCAGTGAAAGGAACTGCTCTCATTGGAGGAGGTGCCATAGCAACAGTTTTTGGCCTCTCTCAATTTTCTCAGTATAGAAACAAACACGTAAGTATTAATTACGATTTCTGATAAAATATGAAACTTAAAATCTGTCAGAGCGTATGTCGGGCTCGCAGGAATAGTTTTGTTTGGGGAGGGTGCCAAGAGCCTCTTGGCTTGGTTTGGCAGGAGCTGATCTGGGGGTGGCACCAAAGGCTGCTTCACTCTTGTGGCTCTGTGGCTGCTGGGCAAGTGTGGTGCTTGTAAATCATTTTTCATGTTTAAAAAGTGACCTGTGGGTGCTACGGGGGTTTCACTTGGTTGCAGGAGGGTGGAAAGTCCTCATGGAAGTATTAGCACTGAGTCTGGACAGCATTTTCAAGCTTAGAAGGTGGAAGTGAAAGCACCAGCGCTACCTCTGAATGTCTCAGCTTGGAAACAGTCGTGGTGCCACCTCCTGTTCAGTTCAGGAGGCTGGGAACAGTTTGGGGCAGGGGCTGTGCCAAGGAGGGAGGGGACAGCTCCTGTTGTCCCTGCTGGGCACGGCCCAGGCACTGCTGGGCTCGGGGTCACTTGAGGGCTGTGCTCCAGGGAAGGGCAGCAGTGAAGGAAGGTGTTGGACACCTCCTGTTAAAGGAGGGGCAGCAGCAAGAGGTGCAGTAGATCCCAGTGTCTGTGTATGGGATCTTGCTGTTGTAGGAAATGGATTTCACTGAGTATGTGTGGGATATCTGCTCCTCACACAGGGTCAGAGTGGCCATGCTCTTTAATTCCCTTCTCCACCACAGAACCACAGGCTTGTGTAGGTTGCAAAAGCCCTCCAAGGCCATAGTCCAACCATTCCCCTGGCACTGCCGAGGCCACCACTGACCCTTGTGTCCAGGTGCCACATCCACAGAGCTTTTAAATCCATCTTCTGGCCATTCCTGTGGGGAGGAGGAGGAGCAGCTGGGAATGAGATGAGTCATTTCTGGGGAGCATAGCTGGGACCTGGATAAGCCAGATCCTTATGGCTTCAGCTGCTGTTGCAGAAAATAAACCCCAGCATTTCCAGTGAGCTCTCCATCAGCCTTCCTGCCCTGCTCTGAGCTGACAGTGCTGTTTCAAAATGTCTCCAGAGTTTTTATCCCAGGGTTTTACAGTCTGGCTTCATTACCGCCAGAAATGGCAGCTTCAAATTTTAGGACTGTTAAATAAGAGGAGCTGGAAGGGAAAAGCTCACTTGTTGCATATGGAGTATTCCAGAATTCAAGGAATTCCATTTTTTCTGGGAATGGATGCCCATTATGTACTTCCAGAGACAGAGTGAACCCCAGGGTTTTACAGAATGTGATCATGGTGTCAAAATGGCAGAACCACTTGTCCCCAGTTTCTAAACCTGTTCAGTGGGATCAGTCAGCAAAGGATCTGAACATTCCCAGCACCTGTGTGGGCACAGGGATCTGTCGAGCACACGAGGCCTTGTGTCCACCCTTACAGGGAGGCCCATGTCCCACGGGATGTCCCCAGCCTGTGCCAGGGCCTCACCACCCTTACAGGGAGGAATTCCCTCCTCTGAGGAAATCCAGCCTGGGATGTGTGTGTGTATGAGCTGTGCAGGTGAACCAGCAGTGACTGAGTGGCCCTGGCTGGGTACTGGGTTTCCTGACCCCACACAGTTCCTGCTGAGCAAAGGGAGTTGGGGACACGTGCTGCCAGGACACAACTGTGTTGGATTTAACTCCTGAGCTGGTAGATGGATATTTCACTGCTGTGTCTTCTCCAGTAACCTGATCCCTGGGACAGCCACTCAATTAACAGGCTGGGCATTAACAGTGCTGTGGCTGAGGGAATAAGCAGGAGTGACACTGTTCAAGGCAAACCTTGCTCAGTGAACACCCAGGAGTGGAGCTTTCACATGGAATATCCATTCCCTGGCAGAGGCTGCTCAGGCTGGAGCATTCCCTGGCCAGAGCTGCTGAGGGAGCGGGTGGTGCAGGGCTGGGGAAACTGGTCCCTCCAGAGCTGCTCCTGGGTAAAGCAAAAGTGTGCAGAGACTGGTATTTTCTCAGTGTAACCACTATAAATGTAAACTTCTTCTTGTCCAGAGAAGCTGTGGCCGCCCCATCCCTGGAAGTGTCCAAGCCCAGGTTGGAGCAACCTGGGATAGTGAAGGTGTCCCTGCCCGTGGCAAGGGCTGGAACTGGGTGGGCTTTAAGGTTTTTTCCACCCCTAACCATTGTGTGATTCCATGGTTTGGCCCAAACACTCACACCCTGAGTGGCCCAGGTGACACAGAGCCTTTGCTGGCTGTTGGACAGCACTCCAGCACAAGTGGTGACAGAACTGGAAGCAGCAGATCCTCTTGCTTCCTGGCTGAATTGCTGCACTCTTGGGTTTTGGGTCACTACTTAATGCATCGACCTGAGCAGGCTGGTGCCAGGTGTGATGGGCTGTTCTTGGATGGGTGAGTTGGAGAACACTGGTGGCTTTTCTTCCCCTCCCTCCCCATAATCACTGAGAGAGGCACTGCTTTGTTTGAGTTGTGAGACATGGCTGCCCTTTCCCAATCCTGCTCTTCCCGGTGTGTAAGTGCATTGTTGGGCAGTAGGAATTGCTCAGCAGGGTGAATCCACTAATGTGATGATATGATAATGCATCAGGGTCTGCTTTGGGGAGTTTTAATTACTTTATTCTTTTGTTTTAAGTGAATAAGGATGATGAATTTGACTCTGCAAACCTACCTGGAGATTTACAGTAGCAAATTAACGAGAGCACTGGCTTATGGATTACTAGATCACTTTATAACTTGATGATTAAATTCCAACTGCCAAACTAAATTCCTCTCACTAAGAGCGTAATCAAAACCATTCAGGGAACTCTTGCCTGAGAAATTGTAGATATAAACAGCAATTGCTTATTTCAGTAAACACACTTGTTCACTGCCAAACTAATCACGTTACTGCAGATGGAATCCCTGTGTGCAGCTTTTCTTTACTCCCCCATTTAATTGACAGCAAGATGCATCATATCTATATCAATTCCTGGTGCTAATCACTCTGCTTATATTCCAGGGCTAATCTCCAGGCTCTGGTTATACCAGGGGCTGGATGCTGGGGACTCTGCTCTGGTTCTGCTACGAGCCATTTGTTGTAAATAATGTGTTTCAAACCAAAACAGTCAAACCCAACTGATGCTGGTACTTTGTGAACTCTGCATTTGGCTTTTCTGGTGCTCTCTTACTTTCCTGAAGTTAAGCTGTACACTTGGAAAGCTGTCTGGAGACAGTGCAAAGGGAATTCGGAGGTGGGGATTTTACCCTCTCAAGCCCACAGAAGTTGAGCACATGTGGCTGAGCTCAGTCAGCCAAAAACACACGTGAGACTGAGCCTGGGTTTTCCCACTCTTCCCAATCTCCTGCTTGTCACTGCTGGCTCGGAGTCACAGGGTGGGATTTAGGGATTTAGGGAAGCTGGGAAGTTGGCAGCAGCACCCCTGGGATGACCCTGCACTGCTGGAACAGCAGCTCAGAGAGGGGAAGCAGGAGTGTGTTGGGAGCCAGCCTGTGACCTGGCACTGCAGCCCAGAGGGCTCCAGCAGTGTCAGTGCTGTGTGTCCAGTGGGAAGGTCCTTGATGTGCTCTATTCCTGTCCCCTCTCGGGACTAAAACTGTGAGAGCCACCCTTGGAGGCTCACAGTGAACTCTGGGGAGTGAGGGGACAGAGACAGCCACCAAAGGAGTGGAGACCTCTCCCCGTGTCCATCCTTGTGTCTGGCACTCTCTGGAAGAACTGTTCTGTTCTGGAAATGCACCAGTGTTCCATACTTGATAGAGAGGTTATGGACTCCCCATCCCTGGAGGTTGGACTGCTCTGAGACACAAAATCAGGGTGCCCAGAGAAGCTGTGGCTGCCCCTGGATCCCTGGAAGTGTCCAAGGGCAGGTTGGAGCAACCTGGGATAGTTGGAGGTGTCCCTGCCTGTGGCAGGGGTGGCACTGGATGGGCTTTAAGGTCCCTTCCAAGCCAGACCATTCCATGGTTGTGTGATATGTTTGTACCATACTTTAGGGGGTACAAGTTTGTGGCACTGCTGGGGAGACACTAGGGCAAGAGGCAGTGATAGGTGAGAGTGGACAGAAATCCATGGCCACACCAATAACGTGGAAGCTGAATTTCTTTGAAGTGCCCAGACTTTGTCCCTCACTGGTGCTGTTTGCCAGCAGCCACACAAAGTTGGTGTGTAAACACGGGAGAGCGAGGGCAGACTAATGGGGAGCTCATCAGGATTCACCTCTGTGCCTCCCTGTTTGAGGGCTGAGCTGCCTTAGAGCAGTGTCTAATGAGGAGACCTTTGCTGCAGTGTGTGCTGAGCCTGGGCACAGCGGGGTGACCCCGGGGCAGCTCCCAGTGCTGCCAGGTGGGGCTGTGTGCCAGGGCTGGTGCCAGGGATTGATCCCGTAGGAACCACGAGCGCCGCGCCTGGGACAAACCGATCATGGAACTGCCAACCCTTGGTGTTCTGAATCTGAATTTTCCCTTTATTTCTGGAGGGATATGAAACATAGGACTGTTACGGGTTCCCAGACTGGTTTGATTGGAAGGGACATTAAAGCCCATCCAGTGCCACCCCTGGCATGGGCAGGGACACCTCCCACTGTCCCAGGGATCCCAACCTGCCCTTGGACACTCCCAGGGATCCAGGGGCAGCCACAGCTTCTCTGCCCAACCTGGGCCAGGGCCTCCCCACCCTCCCAGCCAGCAATTCCTGCCCAACATCCCATCTCTCCCTGCCCTCTGGCACTGGGAAGCCATTCCCTGTGTCCTGTCCCTCCAGCCCTTGGCCCAAGTCCCTCTCCAGCTCTCCTGGAGCCCCTTTAGGCTCTGGAAGGGGCTCTGAGCTCTCCCTGGATCCTTCCCTTCTCCAGGGGAACATTCCCAGCTCTCCCAGAGCTCCAGAGCAGAGGGGCTCCAGCCCTGGAGCATCTCCATGGTCTCCTCAGGACTTGTTAACCCTCCAAGTGAAATGAATCACTCCAGCCCCACTTTCCCTATGGATTTGAGTGTCACACAGGTGCAGTGGCAGTGGTTGCTGCTGTCCTAAGTGATTAGTATGAGCTACTTGAAATGTAGTCAATAGAATCCATGATTGCAGGATGAACTTGATCATTAATTATCTTTTGAATATGCACTTCTTGAGACATGGCTACTAGTTAATAGATTTTATATTTTCAGCTGCACAGCAGTGAGAGGAACACAGGAATAAAGCATTTAAATCATAATACTGCTGAAGAATGAGCAAATAGTTCAGAACAAAAATATTTAGGCTGCATGCACCATATAATCTGAATGCAGGCTTTTTGTGCTTGGCTGGAAAGGAGTGTTTGGGTTTGTCATTTGAATTCTTATTAGTTTGCTCTTTCCTGTCTGAGGGATGTGGGCACGAGCTATTCTGCATCAGTGAGGTCTGCCATTTGGACTAGAGACTGGGTCATGGATTATAGGTTAAGCAGGTTTTCCTGGTCTTGAAAGTGTTTATAATATTCAGGAAACTCTGAAAATGTTAATTCCTAATTTCCTGTTTGTTTATTTCTGCCATTCTGAATCAGCCAATCAGTTCTTCTGTTGTGGAAAACGTGGGTCCTCTGGGTCTTAAAAATGGTGGTGAGAGAAATTCCCTGTCAGGTTTTGTGCAGAGTGGTGGGGAGTGAGGAAAAGAGCCAGACCAAAAAGCCAAGGCAGGGCAAAGTGAAGGTGACTTGTGTGGTCTGGCAGCCAGTTGAGCTCTGTGAACACCTGGGTACCTGCCTACATCCTGATGGATGGATGGACAGTGGGATGAGGGCAACACAGCCTGGGGCTTGGAGCAGATGGTGGGTGACCTGTGTGAGCAGCCAGAGGGGCTGGGGAGGCCTGGGACTGTAAGGAGGTTGAATTCAGTGTAAGTTACAGCAGAGAGCCTTCAGAAGCTGCTCAAACCCTCTCATTTAGACATGGTCAGTCTGGAATATCAGCCAGAGCACCAGGGAGAGTCCCAAAGCTGGTCCAGGAAAACCCGAATTGTCTGGAAACTGCCACATCATTTTGTCACTCTAAAGCTGTATTTTAACATGCTGTAGGATATAACCTGCTTTGCTTTGAAGATTTTCAAGGAGGCTGTGGAATTAGAGTTTCTTTGATGTTTCAGTACCCCACGTTTGACAGTAAAATCATCGTGTGATCCTGATCAAACATGAACTTGGTTAATGGCACTGTACAAATAAGCAGTATTAAATAGAAAGTGTACACTCAGCTCTGCTTCTGCTGTGATAGATTTTTTGGTAGAGAGTTAAGAGCCCAAACATGTCTGTTTATTACAATAATAATAGCACTCTGTGACATTTGACTGTTCCTAGAAGTAATTCCTACAGCTAGTAGCACTTGAGTACAGCATTACACTGAAGTAGGGAAGGTGAAGTAAATGTGTGGTTACACTTCATGGTTTTACTGCTGTTTGTTCCTCAATGTCTTCATACAATACTATTATTAAATACGGGGGAAGTGACTGGGAATATGTGAGTTTTACCTTTCTGGCCCTAAAAAAGGCTGTGATTTGGGGCTGGGTCTCTCCCCACGGGTGCATGTACACAACAAGTCCAGGTCCTCATGGCTGTGTTCAATCTTTGCAGGGTGCCTTGGTGGAGGTTCAGGCTGCAGAGGCTGTTCCAGTGAAGCACCAGCTCCCCACGAGAGAGGAGCAGATTTTGGCCCTGCAAACCAACACTGAGTTTGATGTGGTTGTCATAGGAGGAGGAGCAACAGGCTGTGGCTGTGCTCTGGATGCAGCCACCAGAGGTAAAGCCTTGGAGGTTGGATTGCAGCCTTGTCCTCCAGAACACACCTATCAGACTGGCTTTTGTAAAGCACTCGAAGGTGGAGGAGGTGTTCTCTGAATGCTGGTTGTACAACCTCTGTTCTCAGAAGGTTTGCACTGCCCAGCCTGGGGGAAGTAGCTGGTCACTGGTTTAAGAGGCTCCTGCAAGCAGCAGGATTGGTGTTAACTCTGTATGGAGCCTTAAATTAGGGAAAGCTCAAGGGAAAATGAGTTTAAGCAGATGCTTTTTACCTGACTTCCCACAATCCCAGGCTGGTTTGGGTTGGAAGGGACCTTAGAGCCCATCACATGCCAGCCCCAGCTGAGCTGTGCAGGGTGGGAGTGTTGGGGACACTGCCTGGGCTCAGTGCAGGACACCAAGGCCCCTCTGTGTCATCCTCCTCACACAGCAACCCTGAAATCAGCCAGCAAAGCTGAGACCTTTCAAGGGGAATAAATCACTTGATGAGTTTAATGAGAATAGATGTGCAGGTACAGAGAGGAGAGCACATGGGTGCTGTGCCTGCATCAGCTCCTGTTCTGGTAAAATGTTGTATTTCCCCATGATATCACATTTTTACTCAAAAAAATATGTAAAAGGTTTGTGAGGAAACTTTATCTTGGAATGTGTCTCAGTTATTTTCAGCACAGATAGTGAGAGAGAACCAACCTCCCTTAATTTCTGTGTTCATAGAGTTTGTTCCTGGTGTTGAAAGTAAAATGGAAAACAACCATTTTAGTGTGAAACATAGTGGAGAGCCCTAAAGTTCTTCAGGTTCTTTAACCTGTAGATACAGCCCAGAAATAAAGGCAAACCCAGACTGCAGGGGTGTTTTTCAGTTTGATTTGGAAAACACTAGTCCAGAAGGTAATAATTTAATAATTTGATACAGCAGTGGTGTCTGTATCAAACAGTGGTGTCTGTGGGGAGATACACCCAAACTCCAGCCTGGTTGTTACATTTAATAAGGGGACAGAAAGGAACTTGGGATGTTTTCACTCCAGCCTCTTCTGTGGCAGGAAATGCAGTTGTAATGCAGCCAGGAATTATTACAGGTGATCTCTGTTTATCCTTTTCTTGGATATTCTGGTTATATCAGTAGATTTCTGAGGTGTGAAATACTCCCAGGCATTTGGTTAATGAGTTGTGTCTCGTTGCTGTTCATTCCTGGAACTTGTCCTTTTATTGTGTTTGCTTCCCTTAACAGCAGCTTTTGCTTTTCACGTGTGTGACAGATGTTCACCAAACCTGGGGATGGGGCACAGCCTGGACTCTGTGATCTTGGAGGGCTTTTCCAGCCCAAATGACTCTGGGATTAGGCCTGAGCAGGCTGTGCCCACATCCTCTGAGCTCTCCCTGCACAGCCCAGGGCTCTCCCCTGCTTTTGGGCACCTCTCAAGCAAACTGTGAGCAAGCAGAGCTTACTTTCCCCTCTGGAATGCTGTTTGGATTGTTGGTGCAGGAGGTGTAGGGCTCTGTGCTGCAGGGATTTAAGGTGCCCCTGAAACCCCTCTGTTCCTGCCCTACATCTGAGCTCTCAGTTGCCTGTGGGAGTGTGGCCCCTGCAATGTGCTGTAGTGCCTTTCCATTGTGAAATAGCCAGGTTTTAATGGGCTTCTGTTTAAGTCCTGGTTTGGCTTTTCCCTCAGGAAGGAGGCTAAAATTTTTCATTACAATATAGACAGTGCACTACACTTTGAATACAAATTTATCCATGTACAGAGTAATTTTTCTTGTGATTGTCTCTACCCTAGAGAAGTGTCTTTAATGAATTACATACAAATTGTGTAATTTAAGAAGTTAATTTGGTTTTCTGGTAACACAGGACTAAAAACAGCCCTTGTAGAAAGATATGATTTCTCATCGGGGACCAGCAGCAGGAGCACTAAATTGATCCATGGTGGGGTGAGGTACCTCCAGAAGGCCATCATGAAGCTGGATTTCGAGCAGGTAATTGTTTGTGCTGGTTGTTAAGCAGGAATTGCTGGCAGGCACCTCCCCTGTCCCACTTGGATCAGGGTCTGGTTTGATTTTTTCGTTGCCTGACTGTTCCATTCCACAGCCCTGTGCATGAGAAGGGTCTTCTCCAGGGGAGCTTTCCAGACTTGCTCAGTTCCTTGGTGGGCACTGGAATGGCCAGGCCAGGGCTGTGGATTTGGAGGAAGGAGGGCAGAGACAGGGCTGATCTCAGGATAAAAGAAGCTTTTTGCCTGTCATGACCAGAATTTTGGGGGAATGAGTTCTAGAGCGGGGAAAGAGACTATAGTAGAGGAGTGATTTAATTTGGAATGAGGGAAAAATATTGTAAATTAATGATTTATTCAGGAATAGGTAAAAGATGGTAAATGGGTGATTTGTTTTGGCGTGGGGAAAGAAAATATGATAAACGAGTGACAATATATAAATGATTTTGTGTATTCTTGTGTTGATGGAAGCCTGATATTCCTGATTTGAGGAATTGCATTGTCTTCCCACTGAAACCTCTCACAATATGTTTTGGTGGTTGTAACACTGCTACAGAAATGGTGATTTTCAGGCAAAAGTATCTAAACCAGCAGTTATCCTGCTGTCAAAACCACCTTTTTTTGCCAAAAAATACCTTCATACTGATGCACACTGAGTGTTTTGGAGAAGAACCCTTCTGCATTTGCAGCCTGGGGGGGGACTAACAGCAGGAATTGACATGGAAGCTGTGCCATGGGATGAGTCTCAGCCCCCTGAGTGCCCCTGTGTCACCCTGCACAGCTGGGGTGACACAGCTCATTGTGCTTTGTGTTCAAATGGGAAAGTACCCAGCTCACCTCTCCTTGGGACTGGCTTTCCTTGTGCCATGGCTGTTGGAGCAGGCAGTGTTGGTGAGGTGTGGGGTGTCAGAGTCCAGGAGATCTGGACTGCACCTCACATTGCCCTGGGGGGTCTGGGACCCTCACTGGGACCCCAGGAGGACACAGTCCTTGATCTGTGCCCATGGGAAAAGCTTCCAACACTCATGGAAGAAGCAAAACCAGCAAAAACATAAGTTAGATTATAGTTTAGTTTATCACAGAGGTGAAACTTACAGTTTTGGGTTTTATAGTATGGATATAAAAGAAGACAAGATGGAGGATTTTGGGTGTTGTCTTCAGTTCTCTCTTCTTCTTCTTGCTCCTTGTACTGCAGTAGAGGTGGCACTGAGGCATTGGTAGAATAGATTTGAGGTAGAAGAAACGTGTTAGCAACAAGTTATGATTACTGGTACAGAATTGTAAATATAATACATATTATCAGCTCATTGGTTATCAGAGTCCTTAAAACTCAGCAGCAGCCACCATTCCAGGGCTTTTGCAGCACATGCTTGGTGTGTTGAACCCAGGTTTGGGTGACATGCTGAAGTTGTGGTAAGAACTTAATAAACAACAAGAGAAGCTGTGGGTCCAATCTCCTTTGTTTGGACTTTTAAAAGGAAGCAAAGCTCCAATGTAGGAGCCAGGGCAGCGACAGTGGGGGCTGTGGGGTGTGTGGGGTGGGCTCACGTGCCTGTGTCTGCAGTACAGGATGGTGAAGGAGGCTCTGGAGGAACGTGCCCACCTGCTGCACAGCGCCCCACACCTCTCTGCCCCGCTGCCCATCATGCTGCCCATCTACAAGTAAGCTCTGCTCTCTCCTCCCTCCTTCCCTGGGCTCCTGCCAGGCCCCTCTCCCCACAGCCTGGCCCTGGAGCTGGGACAGGCTCTGTCCTGCAGTGGGTGAGGTGCTGAACATGAAGTTCTCTTACCTGCCCAGAGGGGCAGCCCCTCAGCACCCCAGCTGGGAGCAGCTCTCCTTCCCTGGATGTATTTCCTGTTCTTTCCACACACCTTTGTCTTCAACAGTGTTCTCAGCAAGGCTCTGTTCAGTCTGTACAACCAGGGGGTGGTTGGGTATGGAGAGAACACTTTCCTTCTCCTCTGGGGAAGAGACTCCAAGTGCTTTGGGTCAGATTTTCAGGTCTCAAAGAACTCACTGGAACAGGCTGCTCTGAGCAAGCAGGTTTGCTCAATGATCTTAATTTTACCAAGATCATTCCTGGCTTTATTGTTCCTGTCTTAGTGGGAGGGTTTGTAACAGCTGGAGCTCACATATGTCAGTGGTCAACTGCATTTGTGTGTTCCTGAAGTACAAAAATCCAGTTTAATTCTAGAGCAAACAAAGCCTCGAATCTGCTCAACTCACTGCAGTGAGTAGCTCTGCTGAAAACAGTAGCAAACAATATGTAAGTCTGGAGTATTTCCGTTACATTGTGGTACCACAAGCTTGTCTGATGGTCCAAGGTAAATCTGGTGCAGGACAACACACTGTTACTCAGATATTCTGTATGACAACAACAGAGTGTGCAGGTACCGCCCAAGTCTTTATTTGCATTTTCCTCACTTCACGGGTATTTTTTCTCCTCAGGTGGTGGCAGCTGCCATACTACTGGATTGGAATAAAGCTGTATGACCTGGTGGCAGGAAGCCACTGCCTCAAGAGCAGTTATGTGCTCACCAAGAGCAGAGCCTTGGAGCTGTTCCCGATGCTGCGCAAGGACAGGCTGGTGGGAGCCATTGTCTACTACGATGGTACGTGGCCGTGGGTGTGGGGCAGGGACACACCTGGCAGGCTCTGGGTCCCCACTGAGTCTCTAGAGGGAAGAACAACAGCTTGAGGGATTCAGCTTGCCTCTTAAGCATTAGTTTGGTGGATAAATTATGCTTTTCGTTACTTGGTGTAGGAGAAAATACATTGGTTTTCTGGGCTGGTGGGTGTAGTGCTGTGTGAAAGTGTTCTGGTGATGCCCTACAAGTCCCAGCTGGGCATGATGCTCTACCCTTCCTGCACTGAACTCTTCCTCTGAGGAAGAAGGCAGGAAAATGTGATGATTCCAGCAAGGTCAAAGGGTTTGCTGTAGCACTTCCACTGTGCAGAGAATTGAGGCCTGTGTGGATGATGTGGCTGCTGCTTGTGGTTCTCACACTGGGCTGGATCACCAGGAAAGCTGGTTGCTCTGCAGAAACAGCATTCATGGCAGTGCCAGTCAGACACTAGAGGTTGCCATCAGACATGAATTCTGTTAAAACCCCTTTAAATGGCAGGTTATAAATTCCTGAGAGGAGAAGTTCCTGGAAGGGCAACTGGTTTCTCTGTTCCACACAGAGTGTTTTCAGTTAGATCAGTGTTCCTCCTCTTCCACTTCCAGGACAGAAAGTCTGGTAAAGCTTCCTTGGAAATGGGGCCAGCCAGGTGATATCAGAATGTCCAGTGTGTTCAGGATAAGCAACATTCCATGGATTGCTTGCAGGCTTGGAGGAGCCCTCCAAAATCAATAGCTGAAGTACTGATTGACTTCCCCAGTGGAAAACAATTAAAAATCCATGTATATGTGTGGGAATGTGTATGTGCAGGTTCTTGTTTGGGAGTAGGGAGGGATCTAAAGGCTAGACTTGATTTTTAGTTATCCCTGGAAGCTGCATCTTGTCTGTCTTATTCTTAAGGTCTGGAGGAAATAAGGGATTTATTGGAAGCCACAT
Source organism: Calyptomena viridis (assembly GCA_013390005.1). Classification (NCBI taxonomy): domain Eukaryota; kingdom Metazoa; phylum Chordata; class Aves; order Passeriformes; family Eurylaimidae; genus Calyptomena; species Calyptomena viridis. Next base: position 382,208 of record WEIV01023735.1, read on the forward strand.
TTGCTGTGGGATTATGTGGTGGGTTTTATACACTGTACCAGGAGCTGCTGTAGATAGAGAGAAGGAATTCAGATCTCTTTATTCCTTACCATAAGCTATCCCTTAGCCTGTTTAAGGGATCCCAGGAGTGTGCCAGAAGAGCAGAGTGGTTCTCTCAGCTCTAATTACTCTCCTCATAAGAGCACTATACCTTGAAATCTATTCATAACCCAGTGAAGTTTTCTCTGATTAAATAAATAATTTGGCTGTATCCTGACTACTGCTCCAGCATTCCAAGGATACACCTTTCAGGGTATCCTTACAATTAGTCCTTACATTTCCTGGACAAATAATTATTTTGGTTAGTGTTGTAACAAGTCTGAAGGTTCAGCACCAAGATGCCACGTGGGCTTTGATGGCAAACAGCAGCAGGGCAGGGCTCTGGGTGACTGAGGGAGGTCTCAGCATGTTTTGGTGCCATCCCAAGGACAGGAAACAAACCCCCTCTGAATATTGGAAAGGAAGAAGTGTAAAATAGAAAAAAAATTGTGTCTCTTGCCTTATTTTGGTTTCTTTATAAGATACACCTTAGTTATTAGGCAGAATTTAAAGACGTGTTTCGCAGTGGAAAGAATTTGAAAACCCTCTCAAAGCTCCACCAAACCTCATTTTCCCTGAAGAATAAAGCAGTTCTGAAGGACTAAAGGGTGAAATTTGTGAGTTGCTAATACATATCTGGATCCTTTGAGGCTGCACCTGATGCAGAATGAAGACTTTGACACCACAATGTTAAATCAGTTCCTAAAGTGCCAGATTTCAGCTGTGTTTGGTCTGCAGTGCCTGTTCTGTGGGTCAGCCCATGGGGCACATGGGCTCACATGGGGTTAGAGCACATGAACTCTTCTATCCTGATCAACTCACATGTGCACTGGCCACAGGAAATTTTAGGTCATAACATTTCAGCAAGCACACTGCAGGTCTCGATTTTTTATTATTTATTTTTATTGTACTTGAATTTTGATGCTATACTGTCACACCCTAAGTCCAGAGGAACGAAGGACAAAGGAAAAGGGAATTGAATTAAAAGTAGAGAAGGGGGTGATAAGATGGAATTAAACTAATTTTAGTTCTTTCAGAATGATTAGTCATAAAATAGAGCATTAAATAATGGCAAAGAAAAAAAACTACAAGTCTTAAAATCAGTGATATCTTTCTCTTTCTGTCCGTCCCTTCTCTCTTCCCTAAAGAATGAATCAATAAATTGTTCTTAAGTGATTCTGTAAGTGCAGCTCAGTGTAGTTTTGTGCTGTTTTCTTGCTTTCCTCTGTGCCTGCCCATCACCCTTTGTGCCTGTGGTTGTTGATAACAGGCCGTTAACGATCCCAGATGCTGATCAAGAATTACAGCCAGTCCTGGTCTGTGCTGGAGCCCTGGCAGGGCAGGCCCACAGGTAACTGCAGCTGGGGGCACATCCAGCCCTCCAGAATTCAGCAGCATGTGCTTCCCAAACGGTGCCAAGGTCTCTTCATTACATCTCTGAAATCGTTTGTACAGGCAAAAAAAATGGGGCATTATAAATGTTGGAAGGACCAGCAAATCCCAGCCTTGTCCAGAGGCTATTCCTGCTCTGCCTGGGCACGGGCAAGCCAGAGCATATGTTGGATGTTAGCTGGGCTGTACACAACGTGTCCTATTTATTCAAGGTCTGCTTGGAAGCCACAACTTACAAGTTTGTTTCTTAGGGGGACATGTCAGACTGCATTTAGCATTTGTTGGTATGAGGATACTCCTGAATAGCAAAAAGGCAACATTTTGGGGGGGAGGAGGCGGCTGCTATGTGAGCAGGGATCTGTCAGATCCACTTAGGGGGCTCAGGCAGAGCTGGCAGGGGCTGGGCTGGGCTCAGGATCAGGGCAGGATTGTTCCAAAGCACTTTAAATGGAAGAATTCATCTCCATTTGAATTACAGAGAGTTCATTCTGGTAAAAACTGGGGAAAGCATTGCAGCAGGGATCCAGTGTAAGGTGTCCAGCAATTCCAGCTGGCATGGGGAGCTTTGAGATACATCCTTTTTATGTCTCTAGGTGCTTTCAGACTCTTTAAATATATTTTGCCTTGCAAGTTGAGCCTTTAGGTGTGTTAGGAAAATGTGTCTTCTGGAATCAGTCACAAATGTAAGATTTGAGGGCTTTGCTGGCCCTGCTCTCTGGGTTTTCTGCTGTTTCCTGAAAGCAGGAATTAACAGACACCACTTCTGGGACTCTCCTGCCACATCAAGGTAGTGGGTTGTTTAATGTCTTGTTCTACACATTTCCAGTATATTTACTGGGGTGTGAGCAGTTGGCTTTTATTTTTTGCATTCTCAGTAGTTTTCTATACATTCTCTGCTGCAATATTTTAACATGGAGGTTATTTAAAGGTAGAAGAAGCCTTGGCAGAGGATTTCACTTTCCCTGTTTACAGCAAAGCCCCTGAGAAATCCTTCCCAGGCACACGTGCACACACAGACACACACACAAAAATCAATGCAAAAGAGTAGGGCATTCATTAAGCTGTCAAAAATGGAATAAATGCTTTTTTTTATTTAGGCTCTTGTAGCTATTTTTCCTAGGATTTGAGTGTGTCCTGAATTATGAAATGTTATAGCTTTATAATTCATGTTTGACAAATGGATATTTGGAGATGTTGAGCTGTAATAGGGGCATTACAGACAACTCTGTGGCTCTTTTTCCTTCCCAGGATATAAAAACTTTGACAGTTTGTCACTAAAAAGACTTTCCATGGGTGATTTTAGATACACAGCTCCTCATATGTCTTGGTATTTCAAACCTGGGGCTGGATGGGTCAGAGAAGCCTTGCAGGCACCAACCATGGGTATAACCAGGAAAATGCTCTGTGCATGCTCCAGATCCCATTGTTTCCCAGTATGTTCTGAGCCATGGTGTGTATAACAGAGCTGACTGTGAAATCCTGGAGGAAAAGGGCAGCCTGGGGTGTGAGGAATGGAGGGGGCAGTGCTGGATGCCTCTGGGATGCAGGAACACTGAACCCCCCAGCAGGCAGAGTCCTTTCCAGTGGCACAAACACCCGTGGGACTCTGCAGCCAGGTCCCACTCCCTGGCACAGTCACTTGTGGTGCTGCTCCAGCCCCGCCGTGCTTTGTCCAGCAGAGCTTTTCCTGTCCTTCTCCAAAGGGAGAAAACCAACAGCCTGAACCAGCTGCCTCTTTAACCCAGTTTTGCCTCTGTCAGAGGTGCAGCTCAGCCACGTCCCTGCAGGATGAGCCCTTTGCTCCCCACAGAAGGGCTGTGCATCCACAGCCTCCCTCCCCTGTGCTGGAGGCTCCTTCCCAAAAGCAGGCAGAGGGTAACTGCATCCTGCTGTACCTGTAACAATTTAATTGTGTAAGTCAGCCCAGTCAAGCATCCCCAGCTCATGGCTGGGAGACATGAAATTCATTGTCATTATTGTCCCTGTCATTTTGGATCATTATATCCTGCTGCAGAATTTTCCTCACTCCAGTGCTTTCGTACCTCCAGGAAGCAGGGATTATGGCTGAGGTTGGGGTGGGGGCAGGACTGTGAACTACATTTACCTCAGGGGAGCCACAGATTAAATTGGCTTTGCTTTCTGACTTGCCAGATTCGTCTGTTTGTACGCCGTGGGTTTGAGGTTGGAAATGATGAATATTCCAGTGAATTCCAGGCCTCTCTCTTTTCTTTTTTTAATGCTCGTATAAGCAAAGGATGGGGTTTGTGTCCCTTAGGAAGTGAACAGGGAATAATTCTTCAGATCATGTTACCAAAAAGATTTAAGATTATTCCAAGCAAAACGCTGTTATTTGCACATTGTGACACAAACACCTGAGTGCTCCCTGTGGTGGTGTGGCTTTTAGGGGCAGGAAGGGAACTGGGCTGTGATCCAGGGGTGGTGTTTTCTGGGAGCTCAGCAGTGGGTCAGTGGGTACCAGGCATTGCTCCTGGGGTGGGTGTGCAGGGAAGGGGTGATGGGACACCTGCACATCCCACTGCTCCTGGTCCTGGGGCAGGGCTGGGGAGCTGCACTTTCATCACCCTCACAGAATCCTAGAATTATTTAGCTTGGAAAAGCCCTCCCAGCCCATGGAATCCACCCTGTGCCCCATCCCCACCTTGGCACTGGGTGTCACATCCATCATTCCTTGGACACTGCAGGGATGGGCACTGCAACCCTCCCTGGCAGCCCCTGCCAAGGCCTGACCCCCCTTTCCAGGGAGAAATTCCTGCTGATATCCAACCCTGGCCCAGCCTGAGGCTATTCCCTCTCCTCCCATCCCTTGTTCCCTGGGAGCAGAGCCCGACCCTTCCCTGGAGAACCTTCTCTCTCTCCAGCTCCCTGACAGGAGGTTGTAGCCAGGGAGGGGTCGGGTTCTTTGTCATGTCTCAAGGGAAGAAACAAGAGGAAACGGCCTCAAGTTGCACCATGCAGGTTCAGATAAGATACCAGAATTTTTTTCCCTGCAAAGGTGATGAGGCATTAGAATGAGTTGCCCAGGGGAGTGTTTAGGAGGAGCCTGGATGTGGCCCTGGGGACACTGTTTAGGGCTGATTATGGTGGTGCTGTGTTGAGCTTTGGAGATGATTTTGAAGGTCTCCTCCAACCCTGATTGTGTGATTCTGTGATCCTGGGGGCAGCCCTGCCTCCCTCCAGCCCTGGCAGGGCATTGTGTCCCTGGGGCCACGTCTTGTCCCCTGGTGGGGCTCACACAGCACCCGGGGGCTGAGAAATCCATCACTGCTTCCTTTAGGCCTAAGAATTCCCAAAGTGGAGCCCGTGAGTTGCCCTGATGGAGATTTCCCCGTGTGCCCTCCCGGTGACATGTTAGCGCTGTTTCCTCAAAGTGACAGTGACAATGTTTAGTTCCATTTTAACACGGTGCTTTTGCTGCCGCTGACACGGCAGTCACAGTGTTGTGACAAGTTGAAGGCTGATACAAAAGAAGTGGGAAACAGTGTAATTATAAGGCAGCTTCACAGACCCGGAATTCTGCATTTTGTCAGTCACTGGATGCAGTGGATGTTGTGCCTTATTTTTGTGCTCTGGGATCTTCGTTTCAAAAGGAGTTCCAGCCTCCGTGCTGTAATTTGGCAGCAGACTGGATCAGCCAGACATTCACAGGATATTGGGATTTCTTCTTTAAAAAAAGCTTTTTTTGGGCTTTCTGCCTCTTGCTTGTGTTGTTCCTTTGTTTATGACTCCACACAGAATTTGGAACAGCTCATACCAGAATGGGGGAATGGCTTCCAAATGGCAGAGGACAAGGTTAGATGGGATATTGGGAAGGAATTCCTGGCTGGGAGGGCGGGGAGGCCCTGGCACAGGTTGGGCAGAGAAGCTGTGGCTGCCCCTGGATCCCTGGAAGTGTCCAAGGACAGGTTGGAGCAGCCTGGGATAGTGGGAGGTGTCCCTGCCCATGGCAGGGGTGGCACTGGATGGGATTTAAGGTCCCTTCCAACCCAAACTATTCTGAGATTCTAAGGGTAGGCAAGTTTAGTTCTTCAGGTCTGGGCTGGTGATAAGTGGAGGAAGCCAGAAATGATTTGGGATGACTGGGATGATTTGGGCTGATTGGATGCTGCTGGATTATTTAAACTGGATGTGTCCAATCTCAGTTTGAATCCATTGGAATCAATTTAGCTGTGGGAAGGCCGAGCTCCAGGTGTCCCTTTCCATGAAAGCTCCCACATCTTAGGGCAGATCTTAAGCTAAAGTGTGGTGTGTGGGGGGGTCTTCCTGTGGGTATTTAGGTGTATATCGTCCTTCCCACCTGCCTGGGCCTCACTTGAGCAGCACAGGTGACCCTGGGGACAGCAGAAGTGTCTGTGAATTGTAGGAGCTGCAGTGCCAGGCTGCTGTGCTGTCACTGTGTGCTGTCTGGGTGGGATGCAGTCAGAACCCAGCCCTCTGAAGCAGGCTGGGAACACAGATGTGAGTGCTGTGGATGCCTAGAATGTCTGGCAGATTTCAGCAAATTCCACTTCAGTTCCATGTGATTCAGAGAGCAAGAAATAGTTCAGGTCTGGGGGCATTGCAGTGACTTGTGACTCACGAGTCACAGTGGACATTTCCCCTGAGCTGATTCTGTTTGTGCTTGGGGAGGAGAACTTGCCCTGTCTCTCTCAGAGAATTCTGGAACAATTTTGAGTCACTCCAGCTGATTCATCTACCTAAACTGGGATCCATCCCCTTCTGTGTGCACAGCTGCTGGGTTCCTGCTTAATGCTTGTAATAAAACTGTCCATGCAATTAAACACTTACTTAAAATCAGAGGATGGAGGCACTCCTGGTAACTTAGTTATGTGTAATTGTATGTATCTAATGTACATTTATAATTGTGTAATCACTCATCAGCCCTACATTTGGTGAGGTTTGGGTAAGGTTTGTGTGTACACAATAAGGAGACTTGGAACATGGAATTATCTGGTTCCTTGTGTTGCTTTACTGTGTGCCTGCAGTTATCCAGTGCAGGACTGGGGTAAGAATGTCTCTTGTAGGTACAGAAATACACTTATTTTAGCCTAACTTCTAGAATAGGAGTGCTTTGGAGGACTGTGGGTGTCATTGTTGTGGTCACAGAGTAATATCCCCATCTTAAATATGGATAATCGGGTTTTGGGGAATGGCCCAAACCAAGGGACTGCCTGTGAGTTCTTCTGTAGATTGGGAAAAGGTGAGGAGGAGTTTGTGTCTGCTGCAGGGACCAACCTGTTCCTTAAAGGCAGAAGTTTGCAAGCTGAGGTGTTACAACTCTGCTGAAGCAGGGCAGCCAAAATGTGTTTGGGGCAATTGCTGCAAAGCTTGAGTTCTTTGTTCCGTGGTTTATTGTCATAGGGCAGGTACGTGGGGTAACCAGGTGAGAGTTCTTGGCCCAAAAAGGTTGAGCATTAAAAGAGCTTCCAGCTTCTTAAAAATATAAACCTGCAGTCCCTGGGTGCTGTTTGTCTTCACTGAGGAGAGTTGCAGAGCAGGAATCAGGAGCTGGAGGAACCTTGGCAGTGGAAGGTGTCCCTGCCCATGGCAGGGGTGAGGGGAGATGGGCTTTAAGGTCCCTCCCAACCCAAACTGCTCTGGGATTCTGGGGGTTGGTGTAACAGTCCCAGTTGTCAGAGGGTGACCCAGGACAGAACACACCAGAACTGCCAGAGAGCCTCAGAAATGCTCTGGTTGTCACACAGGGCTCCTGAGCCAGGCCCAGCCAAACCCCTGCAGTGTGTGGGTTTGGTACCTCAGCCTGGCTGGGGCTCAGCACTGACAGAAATAAAGCTGAACGTACACTGTGTGCACTCTGGGGGAGGATCCCGGGAATGACAACGGAAACATGGCCTGTTCCCAGCTGGAGAAAGAAACAGCATTTGCCACGAAGGGTTGAAAATAGAATTTCCCTAAATTATACAAAAAGAAGAAATTATAGACCAAATGGTATCACTGTTGGGCTTAACGTGATGTAGGACACACTTACTCCAAGTGTCCTTGCACACTAAATGCTCTCAGCAGTGTGGCTTCTGAGAGGGAGGGGGTTTTTAAAGGATTCACTGTTAGTTTAGTGAAAGCATTAGGCCAGTGTTTCAGGAAAAGCTGGGCTGACTGCCCTTAGTGAAAATTAAAGTGTCTCTCCATTGCCTTGTATTACACCAAGTGACAGCAGCAGATAAGGGGATGGATGATTCTTTCAGTTTTTCTGGCTAGAAATAACTTGAAGAATTTAAACATCCTCTTATTTTTGAGAGGTGCCACGGGAGGAGTTGCAAAGAGAACTCAGCATGTTCCATCAGTTGGTTCTTGGAGGCTTCCCCCAAGGATGCTGAGGTGTGACAGCCTTCCCTGGAGCAGCAATGACCTCTCCAGGGCAGGACATTGTCATTGTCATTGTCTGGTTTGGCTGTGGAGCCCCAGTGCTGCTGTGGGAGACAGGGATGCAGAGCTGGCAGTGCTGGGGAATCCAGGGCCTCCTGTGGGAGTTTGGGGTCCCCTTGCCAGTGATGACACCCCTGTGCCTTGGGTTTCAGAGAATCCTAGAATGGGCATCTGAACATGCACTAGTCTCGTGTCAACAGAGCTTTGCATGTCTGGTCTGGGGGAGGTTAAGCTTGGAGGTGCCTTTATTTGGGGTTTGGAGGGTCTCTGTACCAGGGGAGAGTGGCATTTGATTGTAAAGTCAGAAAGGCAGAGATGCAGAATCTTTGCTTTGCTTCATCCTTCCCTTTCTCTCTGGAGTGTTAAGGATCCTCACTGTGTGTGCAGCTTCCTCAGGAGGGGAAGGAGAGTGGCAGCACCAACCTCTGCTCTGTGTGACAGGGACAGGAGCCAGGGAAGGCTGGAGCTGTGCCAGGGGAGGGTTAGGTTGGATCTCAGGAAAAGGTTCTTTCCCCAGAGCACTGAACAGGCACTGCCCAGGCTCCCCAGGGAATGGGCACTTCCCAAGGCTGCCAGAGCTCCAGGAGGGTTTGGACAACACTCAGGGACAGGCTGGGATTGCTGAGGTGTCTGTGCAGGGCCTGAGGTTGGACTGGATGATCCTTGTGGGTCCCTTCAAACTCAGGATATTCTGATTCTCTGATCAAGTGCAGGATTTTAATGTAATTGTCTGAGGGAAAACGTGCACATTGAGTTGGAGGGCCTTAAACAAAAAAAGAAAGGCAAAACCCAGCTGCTCCTGGGTATAAAGCCATTGTCCTGTGACCCCATCTCTCCCAAACTGTTGCAGCGTTTTCTCCACAGATGATAAATCTCAAGCTGGGAAGTCACTCTTCATTCCTTTCAAATCCAGACCTCTCCAGATCCCTACTGCTTATGCCTTGAAGTATTCAAGAACTCCACACTGTAGGTCACATCAATCTGAAGCCAGTGGGTTTTTCTACCAGTGTAGTTAATCAGGAACTGGTTATTTCCCAGTCCTCTTCCTTGAAATACATTCCATGGGCACTCACTTCCTTTTGGACAGCTGAGAAGTGAGTAATAACAGTGGGGTTCTCATCAGAATAGTGATGGAGGGGAAATGGATGAGAGGTTTGAAGAAAGCAGGAAAATGTTTTGAACACAGTAGTCCAAATCCCTGGAATGTGCTGAGCACACCCTGAGCTCCCTCTGACTTCAGGAGACTGAACAAAATGCTGAGCAGCCTTTGGCTTTGGAGCTTGCTAAACAATGGTCACTTAAAAGTTTGGCTTTGTAGAAATTACCTGTTTCCACATTATTTATTCTGCTGATTGGCTCCTCCGAATTGCTTTTGCTCTGGACAAATAAGTGACAAATCTGGGAAGAGGCAAACTTGCCAAATTTAAACAGTCAGAGTTCCCACAGACCAAAGCTAATATTGGCTGACACTGAATTGTGCTGCCTGTGTGTGATGAATGCCCACCCCAGGGCAGCCACAGGAGGCTGCTTTGTGTCAGTGCCACCTCGGGCACCAGTGGCAGAACAAATGAGGGAGGAGCAGAAAGTCTCCCCTCCTGAGAGAACAGATGCCCCTGTGCCCGTGGTCTGTCAGGTGCCCTGTGTCCGAGCTCCTGCCAAGCCTTGCAGTGCCCCAGATCCAGCACCACCATAAGGGGGTGTTTCCAGGACTCTGCTCCCCTGAAAGCCCTCGACTTCAGGAGCTGTTCCTGGGTTACAGAATCACAGAGTCATTGAGGCTTCTCGTCCAGCCTTTGATCACCACGTTGTCACCTAGACCAGAGCACTCGGTGCCATGTCCGGTCATTCCCTGAGCGCTGGATTCCTTTGGAATATGTCCGTGGCATCATGTGGAAGCAGCTGCTGTACCACAGCTTCTCTCTGTCCTTTGTCCCTTTCCTGCCCAGTGCTCCCTCTCCACACGAGCTGTACCTTTCCAACCCTGCCTTGAACTGGGAGGTTTGAGGTGAAGCCCCTAAGGTCCCCTCTCCCTCCCTGCACAGCCGGTGCAGTTACAGAACGCTTTGCCTGCCGCCTCTGACCGGTGCTTGTTCCCTCTCGTGTGATGGAGCATCCTCAACTTTTCCTGACATCTTGCACAGTCATTTTGCTGTTCTTTTCTGCGGCTGATTCGGGGCATTGTTTGCTGAGTGGAATTGGAGTTACTGTTTGTTTCTTCATCAGTGCTTTATCATGCTGCCGTTTCTGTACACTTGCTGTAACTTTTTCTCGTGGCTGAAGACAGATTGTGCTGCAGGGCCTGGGCTGGACTGGAATGAGGAGTTTGGGGAGGGGAGGCAGTGCCTGCGAGGCCATTGATCCCATCTTTATAACTTTGCCCTTTTAGCTGGGAACAGATGATTTGCACGGGGGGTGGAGATGGCACAGGCAGAATCTGAAGGACCAAACTTTACATAAACCATTTATACTAAACGTTAGGGATGCTGGCAACATAAATCAACTACAGTATCTATTACAAATTTATCACTTTATCAGTATCATCTGTGATAGGAGTGGTCCGAACAGGTGGGGAAGTGAACCTTACCTTGGGAAGTTTAGCCTGCTCAGAAATTAATTATTCAGGACACACAGAGCCTGGCCCCTTCAATGTATAGTAATTCTTTCCAGCCAGCATCCAGGCCTCCAACTGCAGTGCAATAATAAATAGGAAAAGTCTCAGGTGAAGCCAGTATTTCAGAGTAATTAATCATCTTCCCCTCGCGGTCCCTCCACCTCTCTCTTGGTTTTCTTTAACGAGGGAATTTCAGTAATAAATCTTTAATGATATATGTTAAGAATCCTTCATTAATTCTTGTTCACTTATTTCTCTTTTTGGGGTGCTTTTATGTTGTATATTGGGAATTTCAAAGGAATATCCAAGGAAAAACCAGTTAAATTTGACACAGCCTGGGTGTTTAGTCTGGTGCGTTCACTTGCTAATTGGTTAATAGCGGGTGGAGGGTCAAAAGGATTCTTGGATACAGGTAGGAGCTACAGCAGGATTACAAAGGTGGAGGGAGAGAAGAGAACAGTTTGTGTGCTCCTGACCGGAGGGGCCTGGGCAGGAATTCCCGGTTGGAAGCAGGGGGTGTGTGGTGGGACACGGCCCCGTGGGGCCCACGCGGCGCCCGGCGAAGGCCGTGCCAACGCGGCCGTCAGGGCTATGGGATGTGACAGCCCCACGGGTGACAGATGGGTTGTGACACGGCGCCGTGGCCGGGGGTGACGCGTGTCCTCGTGCCTCCCGCAGGCCAGCACAACGACGCGCGCATGAACCTGGCCATCGCCCTCACGGCCGCCCGCTACGGCGCTGCCACCGCCAATTACACCGAGGTGCGGCACCTGCTCAAGAGCCCCGAGCCGGGCAGCGGGAGGCAGCGCGTGTGCGGGGTGCGCTGCAGGGACCTGCTGACTGGTGAGTGGGACCCCAGTTTGGGGTGTGCTGCAGGGACCTGCTGACTGGTGAGTGGGACCCCAGTTTGGGGTGCGCTGCAGGGACGTGCTGACTGGTGAGTGGGACCCCAGT
>WEIV01023735.1:393780-411280 GCA_013390005.1 Calyptomena viridis
CTGCAGGGACGTGCTCACCAGTGAGTGGGACCCCAGTTTGGGGTGCTCTGCAGGGACGTGCTGACCGGTGAGTGGGACCCCAGGGTGGGTGGGACCCCAGGGTGGGGTGTGCTGCAGGGACGTGCTGACCGGTGAGTGGGACCCCAGGGTGGGGTGTGCTGCAGGGATGTGCTGAGTGGGACCCCAGTGTGGGGTGTGCTGCAGGGACGTGCTGAGTGGGACCCCAGGGTGGGGTGTGCTGCAGGGACGTGCTCACAGGTGAGTGGGACCCCATATCGCAAGGACGGGCCATGTGGGAACATTGGGGAGCCACAGGAGCCATCATCCAGGGCCGTGCCATTAGTGTCACTCAGCCTCAGCTTCTGTCACATTCCTCACTCAAATGCCAGCGTTGTGGCAGGGCAGGGCCAGCTGTACATCCCAACCCTTCTGTCAGGCAAAGATGACATTGTAAAGGCTCCGTGCTGTACAGTAATGATCCCATTTACAGAGTCTGTGGGGCGAGACTGAAATCTCTCTTCATGAGAGGCAGATTTCAGCTGAGCAGCTTCCACCCCACCTGTCTCGTCTGCCCTCACAGCTAAGCTGGAATTTCACTCTAAAACACTCCCTTTTAAAGCCAGTGTTAGTTGAACACTTAGTTCATTTGTGGAGCCCACCTCAGCTGTTGGCTCAGACACACAGGGGACACTTTACAGTAGGTTGAGTTCATAGAGAGATTAATAACAGAGAGCGTCAGCGAGCAGGAAACAAATGGTGTCTGTGATTGATACTGTTTTCTTTCCCAGGGAAGGAGTTTGATGTCAGAGCCAAGTGTGTTATCAATGCCACGGGACCTTTCACAGACTCCGTGCGCAAAATGGATGATGAGGAAGTGCCCAACATCTGTCAGCCCAGTGCAGGGGTGCACATCGTGATGCCTGGTTATTACAGGTACTGGTGCTCGGGGCCTGCACCCTGTGCAACACCACTTGGAACAGTGTCTGCTGCAGAATAAATAAGCTCAGTCCCACTGATGGGTTTTACAGCACGTTGGAATGCACCATTTGATTTTGATTTGTGTTTTTTAAAGAGCATTCTGGCACTGTGCTGATGAGAAGAACAATTCCATCTATTCAGAAAAGAAGACTTGTGGGTTTTAGTTAAAGCTCCCTAAGACAGGACTCCTGAAGCAGAAGGCATTCAGGCAGAGCATCACCAGACCTGTGAAAGCACCTATTTCAGTAATGCCTGTGAGCTGTGTGTGCTGCCTGCCTGGTCACCCCCTTAGGGGAACAGGGGGTGTATAAAACCTCCCAGAGAAGCTGCACCTTCACACAGAAGCTCTTGTCTTGTTAAATCATGAAATCACAGGATGGTTTGGGCTGGAAGGGACCTTAAAGATTATCTCATTCCACTCCCTGCCTTCAAGTATGAAACTCCCTGTGCAATGAGTCTGCCAGGGTACAGCTCAGTGTAAACAGGAATGTAGAAGTACAGAAGAAATAATATAATGGGCAATAGAGTAAGGAATATCATAGGCAGTAGAAGTAGTTCTGAGTTACATGATTAAATACTGGCACTGCTGTGGCCACAAGCTCTCAGCCATCCCTGGGGGTTTTGGTGGCCAGGACGTGCCCCCCTCAGCTGCCCTTATTCCAGGAGAGGCTCCCATGGCACTGTGCTCCCTGCAGGCTCCTGCTTCCCTCCCTGTTTGCTGTGCAAAGCCAAATCCCCTTCTCCCGTCTCAGCCTTGTCAGTTGGAACTCAAATATTACCTTTGCTTCCTGAAGTCATTAGCATCCTAATGGAAATTCTGCTTTATGGACTTAGCCCAGTTCTGTTGATACAGAGCCCTTGCAGAAATGCCTCCCACAGCACCACCGTGCTCCTTGGAATGGGAATTCAGCCTTCCAGGGCACTGCAGGGTGTTCTGCTGGAGCTGTCCCGACAGGACATGACCACAGGCTAAAATTGAGGCATTTCTGGCCTGGTGTAAAATCATCCCTCCATTCTGCTCTGGTGGGGTTTTTCTGTCTTTCCCCATGAAAAATGGGAAAATGACCTGATAGCTGCTTTAAAGTACTAAAAATGTGGAGAAATGGGCTGTAATCCCAGTTTCCTCATATGGCAAGAGAAGGATGTGTGCAATTGGCTTTATGGCCCTACACAAAAACATGGAAAGCTTTAAAACTTGGACTCACTTTGGAAATTCAAAGTAGAAGATGGCTTGATATGCATTTATTTATTCTGTAATGACCCAATAATTTTAATTGGAAATGTGGAGAATTCTTGTTCTCAGTGTTCCCCGGTGTATGTCAGCATGTGGGCATTACTTTCCTTGGAAAATGGGATCTGCCCACACGCTGCCTCCACAGCACAGCTGATTAGAGAAAACTGCTCTGAATTTCCTTGGAGTGGCATAGCTGAAAGCAGGGAGCTGTCTGCTAAATAGGAAAGACTCGTGGGATTTAATCAGCTGTATCAGGTCTTCTCCTGGTGCCAAGGAACACTGCTCAGCACAGGAAGGGTGGCATTTCCCTGTGTCCGTGTGCCCAGTGCTGAATGTTTTACAGAATTTGGGCCCACAGTCACAAAAATTATTTTTTTTCTAACATTTAGAGGGTTTTAGGTATAAACATAATTAGGATTTTGTAAAACTAATGTTAACCTAATGCATTCACTTCCCATGGGTTTCTTACCCGCTGATGTCCTTCATTAATAGTCCCAGAATTCCTTCCTTCATTAATTAGGCTTCCAGCCTGGAATGTGTCTGTGAGTGCAAGGCTGTTTCCTCTCCCTTCTGACCAATTTCAGATGTTTTCTGTCCTGCCTGAATTTTCCTCTCTGCTCTGCATTCCAGATCCAGGTAAACTCGTCTGTTGCACCTCAGCTCTTCTCTATTGAAAGTCCGTTTTTGTTCTTTAAGTTCGTTTTTGGTGCTGTGGTTTGTTAAGTACTTCTTCAGCTGGGCATCCTCCGTGGATCCAAGACCTTCCATGTATCTCCCAGGCGTTTCCCTCCACATTTCTGCATAAAGGAATTCCTTTATGCTTCCTATTAAGAGTTGGCAATCGTGAACTTGCCCATTTCAGCAGCCTTTAAAGAGCAATCTCACCGTGGCTGACATGGTCATACCTCCTTCTCCCATCCATTCTGGAATGGTAGGAATTCCTGCCTTATAAACCCTTGTCGTTTCCCAGGTATTCCTGATGTGCAGCAGCACTGCTCCACAGGCTCCCCAAAGGCAGTATTTGGGTGTTAAGATGTTGCTTTTTGATGCAAAACACCTTATTTTGCATTTGTTTGGGTGGCTCTTCAGTTATTTAAATAAGGTGGAACAAGGATGGCAGTGGGCATGGAGAGAGAGCTTCCCAGGGAAGCTGGTATCAGTAATTCAGTAAATAAATTGGCATATGGAAATCTCTTTCATCCTTTCTCAGCACTTGCTGTTTAATCCAAACCACTTCAGCCCAGAGGTGCTGTGGAGAAACTTAGTTTGAAGTCTCTGTTTGTTTCTCTTCCATATTTTTAACAGCTTTTATGAAACCACATAAAAAAATAAATCATAATTTTAAGAAAATGTCTATAAAGTTTCTGAATTCCGATACTGTACATTAAACCTCTGATTTCCTCTGTCTCTAAATCAACAGCTTTTTCATTTTAAAAAGCAATCATTTGTCTGAGGTGATTTACCTTTCCCAAACCTGTGTTGACTTCCCCTATTAAACTGTACCTCTCCCTCTGTAGGCCTAAGCTGTCTTTAAATATCAGCTCAAAAAGGTTCTAATATACATGCTAGGTATGAAATTCTCAGCTTCTCTTCCAGCACTGCCAGATATTGCAGACTTCCCTTCAGTGATCAGTTTAGACTTCCTGAGAATGGAATATTCAGTGATTTGGCTTGAACAGGTAATTCTCACCCAAGCAGGTCTTTGCCTTCAGAGACTGTGGTAGGAGTTGTTTGAGTCCTTTGAATTATTGCCCTCTGAAGTCCCTAATTGCCACTTAAATCTCCAGGTCCTGTCCTTCCATGTGCTCCCTGTGTCCTCCTGCTCCCAGGAGCAGCTGCACAGCCTGGACACCCCTAACCTGAGTGCAGGTGTTTTTATAGGGCCCTGAAATGGAACTCAGCATCTGCCCTTGAAATTGAAAGGAACAAAAAAAAAGGGGCACTTCAATGTTTTTCTCTATAAAAGCTGTTTACTTTGAGGTGTTTTAAAAGCTGTTTGTGTTGTGAAATACAAGCAGAGCTTTTTAGCAAGCCATGAGGAGGTAGGTGGGTTTATACCTGTGGGGTTTATTTTACATTACAGCACAAACCACTGATACATAAATTAAAATTTTCTGTCCAAAGAACTACAGTTTTCCTTCCTTGTACTGAGCCATTCTGTTGTAGCAGTGGCAGAACTAATGAAAAGTCTGAGTAGAAGCATCATGTTAATGTCTCTTTTGCCTCTTTCCTCAAAGCCCAGTTCCCCATTCAGGGACACAGAACTGGGAGCACTCAAATCCCCTGGGAGTCTGTGGGTGTTCCTTCCTGTTGAAGTGGCAGGTGGTGACAGACTTGGGCTTAGTGTCACTGTGTAAGGGACGGTCCCAAGACCTGTCATTTTGCCTCACAACCGTCGTCCTGCTTACATTAGTGGATCGTGACACACTGGAAGGACTCCTTCAATGTCCTCATTTCTCCTCTTTTCTCTCTTTTTTCTCTCTGTTGCCACCCCTCACCCCTCCCATCCCACATTTATTGGGGAGGCAGCTTGGAGGAGTCACTGGGATTTTGTATGTCTTTAATTTTGTCCTCTGTTTAGGGTGCAAATAATCAACAACTTATTTATTATTATTAGATGGGTTAACACCATCTAATCTTTGATATTTCTTGTTCTGTACTTGGACACATCAAAACAACCAGGATTCTGTTCTTCTTTCTTCCATTTGAATAGACTGGGGATTCGGGAGAAGTTCCTGGCTGGGAGGGTGGGGAGGCCCTGGCACAGGTTGGGCAGAGAAGCTGTGGCTGCTCCT
This sequence comes from Calyptomena viridis, assembly GCA_013390005.1. NCBI lineage: Eukaryota > Metazoa > Chordata > Aves > Passeriformes > Eurylaimidae > Calyptomena > Calyptomena viridis. Next base: position 398,788 of record WEIV01023735.1, read on the forward strand.
GGATCCCTGGGAGTGTCCAAGGGCAGGTTGGGATCCCTGGGATAGGGGGAGGTGTCCCTGCCAGGGCAGGGGGTGGAACCTGGAGCATCTTTAAGGTCCCTTCCCACCCAAGCCAGTCCCTGAGCACTCATTCTGTTCATTCCACAATAAGTTTCAAGTCATTGCGGATTTAAAATTTCCAAATGCTTTTATTTGAAAACTTAATGCACAGGGTTTTCCAGAGTGAACAGAGGTAGGAGGTGCCAAAGGCCTGATTCCTCCATTTAAGTGATCTGCTCACTTGCTCAGGAAATCAAATTGTAGTAATTCCTGAGCATCACATCCAAGGCCTTGTTTCCCAAAACTCCTGGGACTGCTGTTTAGAGTCAGGTCTTGGCCACAGGTGAAATCTGGTATTTATTCATTAAGCCCTTTGGCCTAAGAGGGAAGGTTCTGTTCCAGTATTTCCCTGGGTACCCACGTGCAGGAACAGACCCCCAGGTGCCCCTGCCCGGGTTTGGACCACGTCCCTCCTCTCTTTCAGCCCTGACAACATGGGGCTGCTGGACCCGGCCACCAGCGATGGCAGAGTGATTTTCTTCCTGCCCTGGGAGAAGATGACGATTGCAGGGACCACGGACAGCCCCACAGATGTCACATCCCACCCCATCCCCATGGAGGAGGACATCAACTTCATCCTGAACGAAGTGCGCAACTACCTGGGCGCCGACGTGGAAGGTAAGGGCTGTGCTGGGAAGGGCCAGGGGACAGGGACAGGCACTGCAGGCTGTGACCCACAGCTCTGGGGTTGGGAGCTGGCTGTGCAGAACTGGAGGGGTGAAGTGTCAGTGTGAGCTGTACGACGGTACTTGTGCACATACAATACACTCCGTGGGTTGTTTAAGTGGAAATCAGCTGATACCACAAAATGCTTGGAGTTGGAAAGGCCCTCTGGAGATCATCCAGGGCTGGGTCACTTAGAGGGTTACACAGGAACATGTGCAGGTGGGTTTGGAATGTCTCCAGAGAGGGAGGCTCCATGCCTTCCATGGGCAGCTGTTCCAGTGCCACCCTCCGTGGAAAGAAGCTCTTCCTCTTGTGGAGGAGGAACTTCATGCATTTCTGAATATATCTGCATGTTCAGATCCCACAGCTCCCACCTGGTCACAAAGTGGGTGGAACAGAATGAGCTTTCAATCCCTCCCAACCCAGGCCAGTCCATGATTTCACAGGGATTTTCCAGCAGTGCATCCTGCAGGGTTCAGTCCCTCTGCCTCCAGCCCACCTTGCTCTTCACCCGTGCAATTACTGTGTTTATAGATGGCTGGTACAGAAATAACAACTGCTGTGCCCATATCAAGCCACCACAGCCCTGCCTGTGCTGCCAGAGCCAGTGCCAGGGTTATCAACTTCCACAGGCTTGGACACCTTCCAGCTGCTTAATGACACCTCACACGTGCTGCTTCCTCCACTCCCATTAGTGTAGGAACATACTACAGGATCCTGTTCCTGTGATTAACACTTCACTTTGGCAGGTTAAACACCCTGGCAGAGCACCATTGATTTTGGAAATCTATTCTGTGGTCTTTGGGGATGTTTTTTACACCCTTTTAGTGATTTTTCAATTATCGTGTATTTGAAAGTTGTATTAAAAACATGTTCCAGAGACTTTGGTACAAAGCAAATCAGTAACTGCACTGAGGGTGGAGGCTGTGGATAGAGATGACTTGTCAAGAGGAAAACTCACAGAACACACTTTTGTTTTTAAAATGTAATGCAAGGACTGTCCTGTCAGCACAGGCAGACAAGGAGAGCACTCTGGTTTTTGATTTGGGTTTGGGGTTTTTTTAGGCTGGAGGGTGAGTTTGACAGTTGAACTCTCTGGGTTGATCTGTTCTCAAGTTATCTCTCTGCTGCTGGGTGTTTAACTAGTATGGCAAAAAGAGCTCCCCATCTGACTTTGGTTTGGGCTGGAGATTATTGCAGATCTGAATTGGAGCAATACTGGCTTTAACTTAGCCTGGAGAAAAGGAGGCTCAGGGGGGACCTTCGGGCTCTTTTCAACTCCCTGACAGGAGGGGGGAGCTGGGGGGGGATCAGGCTCTTTTCCCAGGGAATAAGTAACAAGACAAGAGGGAACGGCCTCAAGCTGTGCCAGGGGAGGCTCAGGTTGGACATCAGGAGGAATTTCTCCATGGAAAAGGTGGTCAGGCCTTGGAAGGGGCTGCCCAGGGAGGTCATCCCTGGAGATGTCCAAGGAAGGACTGGCCGTGTCCCTCAGTGCTCTGGGCTGGGAGACAAGGTGGGACTCCATGGGCTGGGAGGACTTTTCCAACCCCAGGGATTGTGTCATTCCATAGCCCAGTTTATTTCATGATTCCCAGCTCTGGGGGCTGCTCAGCACTGAGCACAGTGAGGTGCAGCTCTGGGGAGGGTGGGGGCCCAGCCCCCTCACTGTGGGCTGCCTGTGGCTGATCCTGGCTCTGCACAGTGAGAAGAGGAGACGTGCTGGCTGCGTGGAGCGGGATCCGGCCCCTGGTCACAGACCCCAACTCCAAGGACACGCAGTCGATATCGCGCAACCACGTCGTCACCATCAGCGACAGCGGCCTCGTCACCATCGCAGGTACCGGGGGCTCCTGGGCCCTGGCTTTGGCCTTTCCCCAGGGCTTTCATTCTGGAGGCTTGTTCAGGATGATCCTTCCCTTCCTATGACCAGGAACTGACCTGTGCGTGGCAGCGTGACTGGCTCGGTGGAGCAAGCCTGGGAAGAGCCATGTGATAGATAAAATATATAGATATATATAGTACACAACTCATATTCTTCTTGCTTTCCCCAAATAAAGAGGTGGATGTGTGTTCCCACAGGTGGGAAGTGGACAACCTACCGTGCCATGGCACGGGACACCATCGATGCAGCCATTCAGGAGCACAACCTGAAGGCAGGTTCCAGTAAAACCATGGGGCTGAAGCTGGAAGGGGCTCAGGACTGGAGCCCCACACTCCACATTAGGTTGGTCCAAGACTATGGACTTGAAAGTGAGGTGAGTTGTGGGTTCTGGTGATGCTCTGATGTTTTAGTGTTGCAGGGGTTTGGTTTTCCCCTAAGTCAAACACCAACATAACATGGACAAAGGTCTGGTGAGCCTGGTCAGAGATTATTGTCTAGCTGGGGCAAAGATAGTTTGAACACAAATCTAGTAATTCTTTATCCTCCCTTTTTCCTTGCTCTTAATCTTGACTTTTTCCTGCTTTAAAATGTTATGACCTGCTGGGGTGTGTCTTCCTTGGAGCCCCCAAGAGCTGTGATCACAGCGTGGCAGAAGAGCTGGGGTGTCATCAGTCCCAGGGATGCAGACACAGGGGGACAGTGCTGGTCCAGCCCATCCACAACACAGGGTTGTTCCCTTCTGCTCAACCACAACCCAACACCCTTTGCAGCCTGTTTGTTATTGGTGATGAGGGAGCAAACAAGGAGAACGTGTGTATTTGATGTGCTTTGGAAGCACACTGCTTTTGGTTTTGTCTCCACAGGTGGCTCAGCACTTGGCTTCCACTTATGGGGACAAGGCTTTTGAGGTGGCCAAGATAGCCCAGGTGACAGGGAAGAGGTGGCCAATTGTTGGGAAACGTCTCGTGTCTGAATTCCCTTATATTGAAGCTGAGGTATGTGGGAAAACTAGAGTCTGTTCTTGGGATGAGCAGGTTCTAGAACAGGTCAGTGGCTCTGTGAAACATCTCCCTGAGCCCTTTCATTTAGGGAAGGTCCAGACTTTTTCCCGTTCCTATTTTTCCCCTTCCCTGGAACACACTTCATTGTTACATATTCATACATATACACGTTAATATACCTTACTATTAAATTATATTAAATATAACTAACTATATAGTGACTAATTTCATATATAAACACTCGATCCCAGACAATTTTTATCAAACATCCCAAGGAAAAGGGAACTTCCCGAGCCCTTCTCTTGGCCGGGTGGGCACTACTCCTGTGTGGCCAGCCCAGCCGTGTGCTGTGGAATGCAGTTCCCTCCGTTTCTGACTCTGCCCTGCATCCCCCCGTGGCTGCTGCAGGTGGTGTACGCGGTGAAGGAATACGCCCGCACCGCCGTGGATGTGCTGTCCCGGCGCACCCGCCTGGCCTTCCTGAACGTGCAGGCTGCTGAGGAGGCCCTGCCCAGGATCGTGGACATCATGGCCAAGGAGCTCAGCTGGTGCGAGCAGAAAAAGAAGGTACGAAGGGCCCTTTGCAGCTGAGGCTGCTCTGTTTTGCTTGAGGAGTTTCCGTGTTAACGATCCAAGGGAGCTGAATAGGAAGCTACAAGTGGTGTTTTATTCCTGGCAGAATGAGTCTCTTGGTGCAGTTCTTACAAAGGGTTTATCAAATAGCTGTGAAATGGTTGGGATTGGCCTGGGGTGGAGGGGAAAGGGAAGATCTGTATCTTGTTCCCCAGCTTTAAAAATGAAAGCAGACTTGGCATTACTCTCCTATTCCTATTTTGTTTACTGACACTTTCAACAGCTCTGCCTCAGCAAAGTTGGGTCTTGTAACCTGTGTCACCCCTTTTACCCACTGTATCTTTTGAGGAGTGATGACACTGAGTTTGTACCATTCTCTGGCCTAAGTGGATGTTTCAAGTGGTGGTTGGGTTCCTTTGCCCCTTGTGGGTCCGTGCTCAGACTGGGTGGGACTTGCTCACTCCACTCTGTGGTGTTGAGGACAGACGTGGATATTCCACTGGCAGGGATCAGCAAGTCACCAAGCAGCACTTTTTGCTGCTGTTGTAAAAAGAGAAGTGCCCAGAATAGCAGAGGGTGCCCTTGTCACACAGTGCTGAGTGTGGGGGAATGGCAGGAGAGGGACAGGGGCTCTGGGGCCTCTTTCCCTCGGGGGCAGACAGAGCCTGGGACTGCTCACATGGGGCTTCCAACCCAGGCCTTCCTTGGAATGTTCAGTCAGATGTTTGAGTAACATTCTGGAGTCCTCCTAAGCAGAGGGCTTAGGATCCCAGAGCCTTCCCACAGGAATGCCTAAGGAAAAGGATCCCTCCTGTCCCAGGTGTGAGGCTGCTGCTTGGTGAGGAGGAGTTTGGCTGGGTTAGAGGTGCCTCACCTCACCCTCTGAGATTTGCTTATAGAACCATTTTCCAGGCTGAACAAAGTTACAGCAATTCTCCCCTAGAAAATAGTTCAGCAAATGGGAAGCTGTCAAGGCAAGGAGTTTGGAATGAGCACGTGGTTAGGGTTGTGTGGACAGGCCCAGCTCCAGCAGCTGTGGTGGGGAGCTGGGCACCCTTCCTCACCTGGAGGGAGGAAAATGGACAAGTCCTGCATGCACCCATAGAAATTCATGTGGGAAGTGCATCCCCTGGGTGTCCACTGGGGTTTCTTCTTATCTGAGCCCCATCACTGTAGAGAGAACTATATTCAGTGGTGCTTTATGTATGTCAGGGGTTTATCACTCATTAAAAACTGGCCAGGGAAGACCTTGCATTGAACTCTCACGTAATAAAGCAATTTTACTACCATCAGGAAAACTACTTTAAAGAACCTGCCTGATGTTGAGCCTCCTGATTTTTTAGCTGATGTTAGACAGCTGGGTGAAACATTGAGTTGTGTGTGACTGAAGGGACAGTCCTGAAAGTCTTTACACAAGTCTTTACTAGACTTGATACCTCTTTCCAAGACTTAAAAATGCCTAAGCATAACGTTTTAAATACTTTTCAGCTGCCATCTGCTTCATTTTGGAAGCTTAGATAAATTCTGATTAAGTGGAAGAATCTAATAATAAAATACAAAAAATAAATCTTAAATTTGTGTAAGAACTTGCTGTTCCTCAGATACCCAGGTTTTCTGGTTTTGTTGTAGGAAGAGCTTGAAACAGCTCGAAAATTTCTCTATTATGAAATGGGCTACAAAGTGAAAACAGATCAGTTAACAGACAGCTCTGAAATCAGCCTGGTGCCTTCAGACATCGAGAGGTGAGTGCAGCAGGGGGGTTGCTGAGCCCCTGGCTCTCTCCCAGGGCAGTTCCCATGGATAACCCTTCTCTCCCAGGTACAAGAAGCGCTTCCACATGTTTGACAAGGACAAGAAGGGCTTTATCACCATCCTGGACGTGCAGCGGGTCCTCAAGGTGAGGCTTCCCTGTGCTCCTGGGTGTCCTTCTGGAGCAGCTTCAGGCAGTGCTGAGCAACCCCCTGTGCTTGTTTTGTGCAGAGCATCAGTGTGCAAATCGCTGAGAACACACTCCACGAAATCCTCAACGAGGTGGATCTGAACAAAAACGGGCAGGTGGAGCTCAATGAGTTCCTGCAGGTGAGTGAGTCACTTTGGCTCAAGAGAAGCTGCTTTTTACTGAGCAAAGGCACAGCTCAGGAGTCCTTTCCCCTTGGCTTAGGGCCTGGTTACAGACAGGTGGGTGTTACCTGTAGGGTTGACACAAGGGACACACGGAGACATCCTCGAGCAGTTTTGAAATTCAAGGATTTTTTGCCACTGAGACCCAAAGAATAGGTCTGATTTACAGATTATGCCCTAGTAGAGACCTGAATTTGGCATTTTTAGTACAGAAACGCTGTTTAAATAGATTAAAAATGATACAGTTGTCCACTGCAAGGTGTGTGACACAGGTGTACACACTGACATTATCTGAGCTTGGTAAGGGATTAGTAGTGTCTAAACTATTGGATATTATAAAGAGGAATGAACTGAATAATAATAAGCTAAATATTAATAATACAGAGGAATAGCTATCATAATAAATATCTATAATAATAATAAACTATAAAAAGAAATAATAAACTAAATAACTGAAATATTATAAATACATTATAAAGCCCATCCAGGCCAAATAACCCATTTAAACTCCTGGATTGGTTAAATTATCTCAGTTCCTATGAAAGAAATTACGTACATCTGCTTTTTGGGGGGCTTTCAAATAAAACCAAGGATGCCCCCGTGCATCTGCAGTTTGCCAGCTAGATTTGTTTTTGAGGAGTGTTTTTGGGGTGGTATTTCAGTCCCTGCCACGTCTCCCCTGCCCGGTGGCAATGATGAATGTGGAACAGGAGAGAAATTAATGCTGGGGATTTTGGTCAATGTCAGCCCTTTCTTCACTGTGTCAAGTTAAACAAACAAGATCAAGGCGAAGGAAATGGTAATTGTCTCTCTGGAGATGAGCTGGGGATAAGAGCAGCATTGTTGAATCTAAATGCAGAAAATTTTCACAGGTTGTGTCCAGCATTAGCAAAAAGGAGTATTTATTTGCCTCAAATGCAGCAGTTGAGCCAGGGAGCTGCAGTGAACTTGGGGGAAGGGGAAAAACAAGCCAAACAAACCCGGGGGGAAGGAGAACCCATGGCTTTGGGAGTTTATGCTGAATATTCCAACGGGAGGGAAAATCCCAGCTGGGTTCTGGGTAACCCTTGTCCCTCCCTTGTGTGTGGAGACCCTTAACTGGGGGAGCCCAGCCCTCAGTCCAGGGCTGTGCTAGGTGGAGTTTGGGTACTTTGGGGTAAGAAACAGAAACAAGCAGTAATTGTGTGTTCTGGGGGGGGCTCGGGGTGTTCTGGGGTTTGTGCTTTCCTGGGCTGCAGCTCTGTGCAATACACAGGCCAGGCACTGCTTTGAGGCAGCTTCACACTGGGTTTGCAAACCTCTGTCCCTCTGGGGCTCCTCCCAGGGGGAGCTGCCCATGGACCAGTGGGATGGCTCTGCAGGGCTGAGCCCTCCCCTGCTCAGGGAGGCAGAGCAGCCCAGGAGCTGCTGCACAGCCCAGGGCTAAGTGGGAAGGGTGGCACTCGGGGGTTGCCATGGAAGGAGCAAAATACATTAAATGTTTGTTTAATTTTTTAATGGCTCTGTTAAGTCAGTGCCCAATACTTGGGTGTTTGCTTTCTGAAAACTTCCAAGTAATTGCATTTCACTGCAGAGTGGTTGTGCAAGCCCTGGGCAAATATTTGTGGAGGTCTGTGTTAGAATATAGAACAGGTTGTACCTGGGGGTCCTTTGGCCACCTGCACAGTGCTGGGGGAAGTCAAGGAATGGCCTGGTGAGAAGTGGGCCTGGCACCCACGGGTGTCCATGGAGTGATGCTCAGGGGATGGGGAGGGACCTTGGGAACTGGTGCCTTGCCATGTTAAATCAGGAGGAATCACAATCTCAGACAGGTCTGGGTTGGGAGGGACCTCAAAGCCCATCCCATCCCACCCCTGCCATGGGCAGGGACACCTCCCACTGTCCCAGGTGGCTCCAACCTGCCCTTGGACACTTCCAGGGATGGGGCAGCCTCTGAGAAACCTGTGCCAGGGCCTCCCCACCCTCACAGCCAAGAATATCTCACCAATATCCCATCTCTCCCTGCCCTCTGGCAGTGGGAAGCCATTCCCTGTGTCCTGGCACTCCAGGACTTGTCCCAAGTCCTCTCCCATTCAGCCCTGGCAGGGCTGACACCAGGTCCAGCTACAGATGTAAAGAGTAGATTCTCCCATGGAGGGGAAGGAATCTAATGTGTTCCTACACTCAATGGGAGTAAAAAATTGCATTTTGCAAGTGGCAATTTCTTCTCAGTGCTCTGTGCCGAGCTGACTGCAGGTAATTTCAGATCTAATACTCACTTCATCCATGGGATAAAAAAGAATTAACTAAAATCTTAGCACTAGTGTGTGTTCATTGAGAGAGAGCCAAGCCCAGCTTCCAGGACTTAAAGGCAAATGAGTTGAAAAATTCTATAAAGGAATTTGGATTTGAAAGCATTGTGGAAGTCAAGTACAGTCTCTACAGAGAAGGGCTCGTGAGTGAAACAGGGCATGGTGTGAGGTCAGTGGTGGAGCAGGAATCATGAAATCCCAGGACAGTGTGGGTTGGAAGAGACCTTAAAGCTCATCTTAAAGCCACAGGCAGGGACACCTCCCACTATCCCAGGCTGCTCCAACCTGGCCTTGGACACTCCCAGGGATCCAGGGGCAGCCACAGCTTCTCTGCCCAACCTGGGCCAGGGCCTCCCCACCCTCCCAGCCAGCAATTCCTTCCTAAATGTTAAAAAACCAAGTGGTGCTCTTTGGTGAATTACATCCTTCAGATCCCACAACAACCAGCACAAATGTGTGGGATGGTGGGTTATCCCCCCTTCTGACACGTCAGTGGTGCTGGTTGCCTTCACTGGTACTTCCACGTGGGCCACATTTGGTGATTGCCAGAGCCTCCTCTGGTGTCCCTGGTGTTGCTGGAGGTGGAGCTGAGCTCGGAGGTGAAGCTTTGAACCCGCAGGGCTGGTTTATCCCTGCAGAAATCAGCCCCGGAGCGGGGGGTAACTGGTGTCCCTGTGTCCCCAGCTGATGAGTGCCATCCAGAAGGGCCACGTGTCTGGCAGCAGGCTGGCCGTGCTGATGAAGAGCGCCGAGGAGAAGCTGCGGCACCGCGCCGCCATCCCCGTGGACCGCAGCGGCGGCGGCGTGTGAGCCCTGGCACCCCGGCACCCTCCCTGCCCAGCCTGCCCTCCTGCAGCCCTGCAGCCCTGCAGCACGCTGGCTCTGTCCTGGCAGTAACCATCTCCTCACCCCTCCCTTGCATCGGGGTCTCCAGTGCCGGGGGGGCCTTAGTGGGAGTGCTGGGGGGGCTGGGGGCACACACAGCACACGCTGCCTCGGTCCTTAACTTCCCACCTGTAGAGCAAAGATCTCCGAGTGAATCCTGCCATTAAATTCTCCAAATTCAGCGTCTCAGAGCTGCTGCTGTGTTTTCAGCAAAGAGCTGGTGTTGTGCACTGGAGGTGTCATCCCAAAAGGGACACATGTGACGCTCCCTGGGATGGTGGTGGTGGTGCAGAGCTGTCCTGAGCCATCCTGGGGCTGGAGTCACTCTGTTATTCTGGTGGTGCCAGTACTTGGCCACACAAGAATAGCAGCTGGAAAACAAGCCTTCTCCATCACTCATCCCAAGGCAATAATTTGGCTAAAAGCTGGGGACAGCTTCCCTTCTCCCATATTAACACAAATAACTGCCTTTAATAAATGGCATTGTCTGGCAGGTGGTGCTTTGTGCTGTGAAATAAAGGTAAAAGCTGTTTTATCTAAAAAGTGCTTTGAGTTTGGGACAAACCCTGATGACATGTAGGATAGGGCAGGTTTTGGTAGCACAACATTAATTTAAAAATGCCCGAACACAGAGTGAAAAAAACAGCTTGTCTTGCATTCCACTAACTTTTCTAGGAAAAAAAAAGGGCTATTTTTCAGCAGATTAATGGAAAAACCAAAACAGGAGCCCCCACTGGAGCTGCTTCCAGCACTGCTGTACCTGTCTGTTGCCTTCCTGCTGCTCGATTGGGTCGAGATCAGGTGGGAGATTTCTGCCTGATGTAGAACAAGGCAGGGAAAACCTGGTTCATTGCTGGATTTGGCATCTGTTTTATTCCTTGAGTAGAAATAGCAATTTCCACCTCAAACCAAGCTTCACTTCCCAGGGGTCAGAATTTCTGCTCAGTAAAATTTGATGTATTTGACTGGTGTCACCACGTTCACTGATGGAAAATAACAGGACAGGAGTGAACAGCAAAGATTCCTTGGATGTTTTAACATGGAAAATGGTTCTAGACACAACTGGAGATGCTGAGGAATGGTGGGATGTAGCACAGTGAGTACAAATGTTGTGTTTGGCTGCAGAAACATAATCCTTTAAAAATATTAAAAATGCAGGTGTTGAAAAATAGTACATACAAAAGGGAAAAAAGGGCAGGGCTCATCTAAAAGTATTTTTTAAAGCATTTCAGGTGGTTTTTGCATGTTAAATTGATTTTCTTGATGCAGATATTGTTCAGGTTGTGGCTTTGTGCTTCAAGCCCTGGGTGAGCACAGGCTGAGGGAGGAGGAGGTGGCACATCTGACACCACGAGAATGTTTTAATGAACAAAGGGAGTTGCTCCTGTGGTCCTGTAAACTTTCCCTTTTGGACTGTGTTCCAGAATATGTTCCAGAATATTCAGGTGAAGGATGAAATGTTTGACTCAGCTTTGTATTTCCAAACCCACAGTAACAGATTTCACATATCCTGCAGAGCTGAGGGAAATGAATGTATAACACACAGGTAATTTTGGCTCAGTGAGCAAGGGAATGGGTTTGGGATCCTACTATTAATAACAATTTAAGGGAAAAAAAAAAAGTAAAAGTCATGAGACCTTTTCCAGGCTACATAAAGAAAACTATTTGCAGTATTGAACAGCTTTTGTGTGGTTTAAAGAGGAATTCTCCTCCACTCCTCTCTAACTGGCTCTGTTAAATTAATAACCTGAGTTTACCTGGAAAGCAGGATTTTCTGTGTTGCACCCAAAGTATGCTCCTTGTTCTCTCCTTTTGCTAATCCTGCATCTGGAATGTGACTCTGGAATTCTCCTGGCTGTGTGTGTCCTTGGCCATGGATTTGCTTTGTGTCTCAGGCACTTTATGTCCCACTCCTGCTGCCCTGTGTGGCCCTGGAGTGACAGGGACAATGCATGTGTCCCTTCAGCAGCTGAACCTGCACATGGGGAAAGCTGGAGCATTCCTTTAGCCCCTCACTGTGTGTGCAGGAATGTTGGCTTTGCTGTGTGGGGTTTTCCTGTGAATGCACCACTTGTGCAGTGTCACTGTCTCGCTGTGCTCATCTGGGCTTGGAAAAGCAGGAATGGGATTCTTTTTACTCCTTTTTTTATGTTTGTTTTTTTCTGGTGAGGTGAGAGTTGGATTTCTGGATTTTTCTGGGGGTATTTTGTGTTGTAAATGACCTGCACACCCGGGGGGATCCATGCAGAGTGTGTCCCTGTGTACAAATACGTGCACAGAACTCCCTGCAGGTTCACACGGGGCACTTACGTCTGTTGTCAGGTTCCTGTTGCAGCCTGGGCTGTTCAATGCTGTGTTTGAGGCTGGGTTGTCATTTTTATAAGTGTCTTGGTGTTTTCCTGCCATTATTTATTACCTTTGATATCTGGAATGAGCCGCATGCGTTTATGGAGCAATAAGAGGATGTATTTAATGTGCCTTGTTTTTAACTGAGTAAGCACTGAGAGCATGAATCAATAAAACTGGTTAAAAACGGTCCTTTCACTGGCAGTTTGTTATGGCACGTGCAAAAACAACTCGGATTCGTCTTGAGGAAGTTTCTTTGGGAAGGAAAAATGTTGGGATTGATGCATTTTCGTAAGCAGAGCCCAGTTTTCCCCCATCTTAGCTCAGAATGTAGCACTCCGTAGTTCCAAAGTGAAAATGAGGAGTTAATGCAGCACTTGGCATTCCTGGGAGGTGACAGGGGGAGGAATCCTGCACTGCCCTCTCGGGCTGGAATTGCAGCAGCCACATGGATTTGGGGGGGGAGCGGAAATGCCAACTTGGAGCGGTCCCTGCACACTGATGAGTTTGATCCTGACTAAAATCAATAGAAGCGAACGGGAGAGATTTCCTAATCCATTTGGATCATGTTACATGTCAGGTTTCCCGGGGTCGCCGTGTGTTGATGAATGTTCCAAGGGAACAAA
>WEIV01023735.1:416280-421707 GCA_013390005.1 Calyptomena viridis
AATCACTTGTTCTGGAGCAGAAGCAAAATGAAAATCCTGCAGCCACTTTCCTCTGCATCCCATTGCTGTCCGTGTCATTTCACTCCTCGAGCATCCCCCCGCCACATCCCTTCCTCAAACTAATTGTTCATTCTCTCATTTTTATTTTCAAGCACAATAATAGTTTTAATCACCTATTGTTGCTGTTGGACACCTTGGCTGTGTCACAGCAATCTTTGTTCATTGATCTATTTGGAGTGAAGCAGGATGTTAATGATGGCTTATCCTTTGTGGTGTAACAAGTACCTTTTACTAATCCAACACTGTAAAAATAAAAAAAAAACAAAACCCTTTTCTCCCCCAGCCCCTAAAACAATCCCAGGCAGCCAGGGCAGTGTGTTGCTTGGGCTAAGGCTGGGCTGTTAGCTAAATTAAGCCATTGTGACTCAAAATCCTCCTTTAATAAGGTTCATGCTGTCTACAACTTCATCATTTTCTGCTGAATGATAATTACTTTATTCAATCATGTTCAAGGTTTTAGTGAAAGCTAGCATTGATTGATTAACTTCAATTACCATGCTTACATTTGCATAGATAAAAACTGCTTTTCAATTTGTGAGTGGCACGCTGGTGGAAACCCGGCGCCGGTATTTGCATTTCAATGTGGATAGCGAAGAATAAAGGTGGGAGAGAGGTCTGATCAGTGCTAAGCCCTTTCTGCTTCAGTGCTTGAGCATTTTTCCATAAACACTCCTGTTATGATGTTGGTTTGCTCGCGCCACTCCGAGGGAAGCGGGAGCCTCCTGTTTACAAGGCTCTGTGACAATTTCACAGTGCAGGGCCAGCAGAGCTGGGATCAAAGCATCCACTGGGGCACAGTGGAGTGAGGAACTGGGGAAGTTACTGGGGATAACCCGGGGCAGTTACTGGGGATAACCCGGGGCAGTTACTGGGGATAACCCGGGGCAGTTATTGGGGATAACCCAGGGCAGTTGTTGGGAACAACCCAGGGCAGTTATTGGGAATAAATCAGGGCAGTTACTGTGGATAACCTGGAACAGTTATTGGGAATAACCCAGGGCAGTTATTGGGAATAACCCGGGGCAGTTACTGTGGATAACCCAGGGCAGTTATTGGGAATAACCCAGGGTGGTTATTGGGAATAACCCAGGGCAGTTATTGGGAATAACCCAGGGTGGTTATTGGGAATAACCCAGGGCAGTTATTGGGAATAACCCAGGGCGGTTATTGGGAATAAATCAGGGCAGTTATTGGGAATAAATCAGGGCAGTTATTGGGAATAACCCGGGGCAGTTATTGGGAGTAACCCAGGGCAGTTATTGGGAATAACCCAGGGTGGTTATTGGGAATAACCCAGGGCAGTTACTGTGGATAACCCAGGGCAGTTACTGTGGATAACTCAGGGCAGTTATTCCCTCACCAAACCAACTCCACATTCCTGGGAAATCCTTGCCAGCAGCTGCTGTGGTGAGGGGCCTCAGCTCCTCACTGGCCTCTTCACTCCCTGCCAGGTTTTGGTGCAAAGAACTGGTTGGAAGATGAGGAGAGCGAGTGAAACCCTTGTCTCCCCTTCCCTGGGGGGTTTTACTCCCAGGGTTCACTCCTATCACTGAGAAACAAAGTGCACTGCTCATCCCAAGCCAGATAAAAGCGCATTAATGTCAGGTTTGTGACCAGGTACCTCTTCCTGACAGTGTTTCCTCTCCCCTGTCACCTGAAATGAGGGGGGGACACCTTTGCTTTGGGCCAGAGTGACAGGTCAGGCTTCTTCAAGTGCTTGTCCAGTTCACTACTGCCTCCAGCATTCCTTAAAATCCATCTCATTCCACCTCATTCCACCAGGAACTCGCCCCAACAGTTCCCAGACACGAGCCAGCTTTTGGCAGAAGAGCAGCTCAGGGCTTGGGTGTTTGGTTTTTTAACAGGAGAAAAAGGAACTGATTTAGGGGTTTCCCTTAGATTTGCTCTGATTTACACCATTAAAAGTTAAGCCATTAAAAAAATGAAGTAACTACCGACCTAAAACTCTTCCCAAATTGAGATTAAGCCCAAAGGTGGAGAGCTGGTGGCAGGGGAAGGACCCAGCACTGACACCAGCCCTGCTCCCAAGTGCATCCAAGCAGCCAAGGAATTGCTGAAACATTTGGTTGCTTAGGTGGCTTCTTTAGAAGTATCTCCCCTGCTCTGTGTTGCACAGCTCAGGAGGTTTAAAAATATTACACACAGGGAAGAGGCAAGAGAGGGAAACAGGCGGTTTGTAATTAAATGGACTTGGGTGGAAATTTCTAGAATGTTCAATAAAGAGGAAAAAACCCTTGTCAGCCCCCTTTAATTCCCTACCCCAGCACAGTGCTGGGCCCGTGGGGGAGCCTTGGGGCAGGAGGCACATGGACACTGACCTGCTGCCTTTGCTGTCCCCCAGAATATTTGCTTTAAACCCCTCAGAGGGAGCAGACAGACAAACTCTGGCGTGTTCAGTATCCCAGGACTTCACAATAGGAAGTCATCCGTTTGTTTTCCAGGTCCTAATGCAACGGTTGCCATAAGAACACAAATTATGTGTACATTTTAATGCATCTATGCTTCATAATTATGCATGGTTGTGTGCTGTTATAATTGACATAAAATATAAAACAGGTCAAAGAGCAGCTATTAAAACTATTTTTCATTTTGCTTCCTGACAGCTCCCGACATCAATGCCGACTGCATTTAATAGGACCATACAGGGAATGCAAAGATAGTTATAGAATTTCAACCATATTAAAGCCTCCACAACTTGCAACCTAATTATTTCCTGCAGTGTCTTGTTGTGAGCTGCATTATTTTATTTGGAATGTGTTCAGCTTGAGATTAAACAATTGGGCTGCATTAAATTAGCATGAAGGAGGAAAATCATAAAACTTTGGATGTATTTCATAGGGGTCACTCTGTTAGGTTAAGAATTATCCCAGGAGCAATGATTTTCTGCCACTCAAGATAAAAAACAACGTTAGAATTGCACTAATTCCATGCAGTTATTTTAATCACTAGAGTAAATTCTACCAAAGGGCTAAATTGTACTTGTACCCTCTCTCTGATCACAGAATGACAAAGAGGATTAAAAAAAAAAAAATTGAAGAAAATTTGATGAATTTATAAGATCACAGAACCACAGACTGGTTTGGGTGGAAGGGACCTTAAAGCTCATCTCCTTCCAGCCCCTGCCATGGGCAGGGACACCTTCCACTGTCCCAGGCTGCTCCAAGCCCTGTCCAGCCTGGCACTGATATCCCTCCTCTTGGAGACCCAACAGGGTCCAGCCCAGCAGGTCTCACTCACTGACCATCCTCCCCTTCCCCTGCAGGTGGCTGGGTTTCTCTTGGAATTTCTTTTTTAATAAATCTGTTTAAAATTAGCTTTGATGGGGACATCTGATGTGGGCAGGGAAACCCCCTGGTCGTGTTTGGTGAGCACTGCCCCTCCTGCCCAGAGCCCAGCCAGGACAGAGACCCTGGCATCCTTCCAGAGAGGTCTGTGGCTGCACTTCCACGTCTCCTCAACAGAACAAAGGTCTTCCCTTTCTAGGAGGGATTTGTTGTGCTCCACTCTCAGGGCCTTAATTTGCATTTGGGTTCTTGCTTCTGGTGACTCCCCTTTCTTTGGCAGTTTTCACAAGATGTGCCTCGTTTTGCACTTTTCCAGCTCTGTGTCTGCCCAGGAAAATAAGGATCAATCCCAGCATCACTGGTTCCCCACACCCAAGGCAGGTCACCTCACTCATGCCAGTGATGAGGCTCTTCCCAAGGTCTGTGAAATTCACAGGATCCCTGAGGCTGGAAAAGCCCTCCCAGCCCATGGAGTCCCGGCTGTGCCCCATCCACACCTTGGCACTGAGTGTCACATCCATCATTCCTTGGACACGGCAGTGATGGGCACTGCAACCCTCCCTGGCAGCCCCTGCCAAGGCCTGACCTCCCTTTCCAGGGAGAAATTCCTGCTGATTCCAACCCTGGCCCAGCCTGAGGCCGTTCCCTCTCCTCCTGGCCCTTGTTCCCTGGGAGCAGAGCCCGACCCCCCCCAGGCTCCAACCTCCTTTCTGGAGCCTTTTAATGCTGTGCTTGGTTTGCTGCCCCTGAACTGGGAGCCTGGGCCGAGCTGAGCTCAGTTGAGCTGAGCTGGGCTGAGCTGAGCTGCCCTGTAGGCTGGAGATTAGCTGGGCTTTGGCTTTTCTGTCCTCGAGCACAGCTTCACACTCCCAATGCTCTGAAGTGAAGATGGAGAAGCACATAAAAGCTTCGGATTCCATTACTGTAAAATGTATCAGGAAAGTGTTGAGCTCGGTAATTACCTTAATCCAACTGCAATGGTTGGTCACAGCACACGAGATGAGCATCCAGAGTCAGATTTGAACACCCAGTCAACCCGAACAGAATTAGCTCAGCAATAGTGGGCCAGATTTCTTAATTAGTTCTCGGTGACAAGAACATTTAATGTTTGCAAAAGTCAAGTGCAAATTCTACAAGTGACACAATTTGAGGAGGCTGCCTGGAGCCCAGGGCTGCACCCCACTGGTGGGGACAGCACCAAGGGCTGCCCTCACTCACTCCTCTCTCAGGGTCCCTTTAAACTTCCACAGACCTACAATAAAAAGTAATGGTATGATTAACTTCATGGTAATAACCCATTGCATTCAAAATACACATTTAACTCTAATTTTCATTGAACTACACAGAGGCTGAAAATATAATGGCCATTCCCAGGCAGCTGACAGCACATTTTAGTGCATTGTAATTGGCTCTCTCGGCTTGTCTCGGGTTAATAAAGGAGATGGGATTCATGAAAAAGTGCTGTGGTCACTTAGCAATTGTTTAATTTGTGTAACGCTGGTTTTTGGGTTAGAAAATTATTGTTTTCCAGTAAGTGTTAAATATTTATGGGATGCAATTGAGACACATGGCACAGGGCACGCTCCTGCTAAGCTCACAAATTAATAAGTTACTGAAAAAATGGAAATGCAAAATAGCATTTCAAGTGTAAAAAAACGACTTCTCAGCTTACAGAACATTTACATCACTGAGGTTTTATGGTATTGCAGAGGGTGGGCAAAGACTTTGGCCCAGTGGAGGTGAGTATGACCTTGCTGTCCTTCAGGTTGGCCCATCTGTGCTCGCTGGGGGATGGGAGGGGCAGGAAAAGGGAAACTTTTAAGATGTGTGTAGGAGAATTAAATTTAACTTGTAGCATCTCTGATATTTCTTAGGATTTCCCAGCTTTTAGAGAAGTAGGGTAAAATCCAGACCGTGGGGTGATGTCCTGTGTGGAGGAGAGACAGGAAGGTGGTGGGGATGGGGTGGGCATGGAGTTGGGTTGGGTGGGGTTGGCATTTGCTTGAGATTGGATGGAGTTGGGTTCTCTTGGGTTGGGTTGGGTTGGGTTGGGTTGGGTTGG
>WEIV01023735.1:421900-465566 GCA_013390005.1 Calyptomena viridis
GCCCAGCCCAGCCCAGCCCAGTCCAGTCCAGTCCAGCCCAGTCCAGCCCAGCCCAGCCCAGCCCAGCCCAGGAGGGCCAGCAAAGGAGCCCCTTGGTTTTACCCACGGGTGGGGCAGCAGCTTCTCCCGCAGGATGTGCAGTGTTTGAGCAGGGCCTGGGCGGGATGTTGGTGCTGCCCAAGGTGAGGGTGAGCCCTGAGAGCTGCTCTGCCATCCACCCCAGGGTGCCCCTGCTCAGTTTTCCAAACAGGAGCACCCAGCCCCAGCCCTGTGGAGTCTCTCCATTGCAGGCTGTATTTTCCCATTCCCCTCCACAGCTCCCAGCACACTCTGGGAATGCTGCAGCTGGACAGAGCCCGGGGCCCTGGGCCACACTCCTGGCAGCCACGGCCCCGAATTATGACATCTTTTGTCAAAGGCATCTTCCAAAAACCGCTGCAATTTCTGACAAGGAAATTAGATTGTCTTTTAAAGTAATATAACAGTGGTGCAATCTTTGCCTCTGTGACCCCGCTCATTTCCTGTGGGGTTTAAGTAGAGGCCTCCAATTTAAAACCTATTATACTCTGGGGATGACTTCCACCCCCTCAGCACCGCAGCCACTGCCCTGTTATTTAACACTTGTTGGGTTTGCTTTGCATCACCTGCTGGTTCAGGTGCAGGTTTGCTGCCTTCACTGTCTCCTGGCTTGTGCATCTCTCCTGTCAACCTATTGCCTCACCAAATAATCAGTACTTATTGTTTTTAGCAGAAACATGGGTGTATCAGGTTCTGTAGAAGAAAAAAAAATGGCACCTGAACTTCATTACAAAAGGAGTTGCCTCAGGGATGCACAATTTCTCAGGGCTTGACAGGAGGAAGGTGTCATTAAGAACTAAGATTTTAGTCACAGACCTTCATGCTGGCTGCCCTGGCTGGGCTGGGGTGAAGGTTGGAGCACTTCACACGGGGCCTGGAGCCTGGCAGCACTGTCCCCAGGTGGTTTGCCATGTCTCGAGCAAGAAGTGAGCAGGGTACCAAAAATCCCATCAGCTTTCTAACTGGGCCGTGTGAGAAGCAACCCCTCCCCAGGCTGGTGCACAGGAATGGGGGCAGGAACTGGTCACTTTTATTGTGTGTTCCCAGCAGTTGCACCCAGGCACACATCCCTGCCTGGTTCCACTCCTCCAGCCCCTGTCCTGCAGAACCAGGGGAGGGGGTGATGCCCTGGGGACCAGATGGGCTCAGCATTCCAGGGTTGGCATCGGGGACAGCTGGATCCCAGCCCGAGGATCCTTGGATCCTTCCCCCAGCAGCCGGGGTGCACCCTGTGTGAGGACACTGTGTGAGGACACCCCCTGCCCTCGGCATTCCCGGGCGCCTGCCAGGTGCAGTTGTGTTAAGCAATTCACAAGGAGGACTGTGCCCCCCGAGTTGTTCCTCTCCAGGAAGATCTCCACAGCCATCCGTCAAAGTGCCACTTGTCGCGGGGGACGTGCGGCAGCGAGGCGAGGAAGGAGATGTTAATTAATCTGTGAGGAGCATGGGCTTAAATAATGGATAGGAGGGGTGTCCAGCCTCCCTTGTGCTCACGGAATGTGTGGTGCAGGCTGTGCTGTGCCCCAGGGAGGAGCGGGAGGGCTCACAAGGAGCCCCGTGCCGGGGTCACCTCCCTCTGGGCACCACCACGGCCCTCCCGGCAGTGCAGCTCCAGGACTTGTGTCTGCGGGGCTCGAGGTGGAGACACTGGGTGTTGGTGCAGGGTTCTGGGGCTCCAGGGGCAGCCTGAGCCCCCCTGCCACCTCAGGGATGGTTCCTCTGCCGGGAAGGAGCCAGGGCTGAGCTGTTCCCTGGGGTTTTGTGTAACAGCCATCCTGCACAGCAGGCTCTGACTGTCCCATGTCCCACCTTCAGCGGGCTGGAGTCGTGTGAAGTTCATTTCTGCCTTTTCCAGCCTCACTTCTCTCACTTCCTCCCCTCGGATGCTGGGCTTGGGGAGAAGGGGAAAACCCCCGGGCACTGCCACAACCCCCTGTCCCTGTCCCCACCTCCCCTCCAGCCCTCACCAGCCACGGGGGACAGCAGAGAGGAAAGAACCCTCCTGGGAGCTCAGACTTTGGGAGCTGCTGCCACGTTGGGGCACAGCATCCTACAGGGACACTGGTGGTAGCAAAGGCAGGGAATTTTCCCCACAGACAAAAGAATTCAGGAAGAGTTTCTCCCTGGAAAGGGAGGTCAGGCCTTGGCAGGGGCTGCCAGGGAGGGTTGCAGTGCCCATCCCTGCAGTGTCCAAGGAATGATGGATGTGACACTCAGTGCCAAGGTGGGGATGGGGCACAGGGTGGACTCGATGGCTATGGGGGTCTTTTCCAGCCTCAGAGACCCTGGGATTCTCTGAAAGGACACACACAATGATCAGGTTTTAAATAAACCCACGTGAGCTCAGTGGTGCCAAAAAAACCCATCCTCTCACCAAAAAAACCCAACCCCCATGTCCCCAGCCCGGTGTCCATGTCCCCACAACACCCTTCCAATGGCTTCTGCCTTTTGGGACAACTTATAAAGACTCACATATTAATAATGTAATTAGCTATAAATTAGTTATGAAGGTTGTGAGCCACTCAAGTCAATAGAAGTTTCCCCCTCACTTCAGTGGCCAGGGCAGCCCAAACTGCCACATCCTGTTGGAACACGTGCCACTGTGAACCACAACACCCCTTCAAAGCCAAGGAGGGAAAGGCAGCGTGGCCTGTGCCCTCTGTGCTGGAAAACAGGGACATTCACGGGCACACAGGTGGGAAAACACATCAACTGAGTGTGCACTGAGATAACCATTGGTGGTGTTTAGGGTTTGGCATTTCAACAGACTAAAAGTGTGTTCTAAATTAAAGGATACCCTTGGATAAAGTTTCCAGCCCAGTCCCCTCCTGCCACCCTGGCTCCTGGCCCAGCAGTGCCTCTGCTTTCTCTGCTCAGCTAATTCAACTCTGGGGTTTTCAGAGCTCACAAAACCTTCTCTCTTCCCCCCCCCCCCCCAAAAAAAAAAAAAACCAGGAAAGCCAGCATTTTCATCTTGTTTTCCCATAGCAAATAACTGGGCAGACACTTGGGAGCACTTTTGCCAAACACTGAATCTTGGTTGCCTTGTGGAGTGTCTGTGAAGTCTGGCCAGCAAGTAAAAAATCCAATGATCTGATTTTGCCTCAAAATTATAATAAATCAAAATCAGATGGAAAAAAACTCCGCATTTTTTCCACAGCCCCATTTAATTCCCCTCTGTCCTGTCAACACTTCTGTACAAGTGTTTCAAGGAAGTTGGGGGAGACCAAGTGTTGTGGTGAGTGCAGGTAACTTGTCACTGCTTCAGTTCTGATTTATTCTGAGGGTTTCCAATGTTCTGTTGTCAGGAATGCTCCTTCCCCTCCCTTGGCAGGTGAGTGGCAGCCCTGGCTCCCCCTGGCTCTTTGCTGCCCATTGCCATGGCAGTGATGATGCTTCTCCACCAACAGCCACAAACAAACTGCATTCGAAAGAACAAAACCCAAACAATCCCTAATTAAATTAAAATTTGGCAGCAAAAATAATGTTTTCTCTCTAAATGCAGAACCGTTTGTCCTGAGCCAGTGGCCACGTCTGCCCTGGCACTGCTGTCCCCCATCCCTCAGCTACAACCTTCTGCACTCAGCCACTTCTGATCACAATGTGCAGTTCCTGACAAGGTGTCAGGTTTTCTATAAATGACAAACTTGCCCAGGCAGGTGCCACAGTGGTGCCCAGTGGCTGCAGAGTGATGGGCTCTCCATTCCAAGCTCATCCCTTCAGAGCACCCAGCCCACCACCATGGCATGTCCTTGGCACCCCGGGCTGAGTGTGCAGCCCCCTGTGCCTTGTTGGCCAACCTTGCACTCACTGCACCCTGTGAAGGGCTCTGGGTCACAGAGGGGGTTTGGGGAGAGGATCCTCCCCTGCCAGAACACTCAGCTTTCCCTGAGCATCACCAGCAACTGGGCAGCTCCTGCTTCCCCCAGCCCCGCACTGGTGAGCAGCTCTCCTGTCCCCCAGGGCAGACCCCACCTCTGCAATCCCACTGCTCTGGGAGCACTAAACCCACACAGAGCTCAGCCTGGACCAGGGTGACAAGGGGGGGTCGGGCTCTGCTCCCAGGGAACAAGTGACAGGATAAGAGCAAATGGCCTCAACTGGTGCCAGGGGAGGTTTAGGTTGGATATTAGGAAAAATCCCCTCATGGAAAGGGTTGGGCAGCCCTGGCAGAGCTGCCCAGGGCAGTGGTGGATCCCCATCTCTGGAGGGATTTAAAAGCCCTGTGGATGTGGCACTTGGGGACATGGGGCAGTGGTGGCCTTGGCAGTGCTGGGGGGATGGTTGGGCTCAGTGATCTTGGAGGGCTTTTCCAACCCGAACCATTCCGTGGTTCTATCCAAGAGCCCTTGCAGTATCCCCCTGCCAGCTGTGACCCCCCTCCCTGTCCCTTCACCCTCGCCCAGGCTGAGAGCTCTGCCTCTGAAGATCATTAATCATAGATATAATTTAATGACAGCTGGGTCGTGTCCCGCTAACTAAGTACACCTTGTTTGCCTCAAAATGCTAATGGCTCCTCTGAATCATTAATGAGGGACAATTGGTACGGAGCCTAATAATCGTGTGTGGTCTAGTTACAGATTTATTCATGGGGACCCGAGTCCTTTGTCATGGTAAAAAGCAGCAAAGTCGTGTTGTGCAGAGCAGCTCTCGGTGGCACCAGCACAGCACACGGGCTTGGAGTGTGGACACATCCAAATAGCTGGTGCACAGCTTTCCTGGGAAACTGGGGGATCTGTGTGCACAGCTCTTGTCAGGGATTGATGGCACGTTACTCTTCAGGTCATCTCACTGTTTTCAATGGAAATATTAGTGAAATAATGTATCTTTGCAACCTGAGTTGCCTGATGGGCATCAGCGTGTCAGGGGCATCTCCTACAGAGGGGGGTCATGGGATGGGGGGCCAGAGACCCCCAGGGACCCCGTGTGCCTTCTCAGCAGAGAATATTGGTGGAGAAGTTTGAAAAGGTTGGACTTGATGCTCTTGGAGGTCTTTTCCAACCTTAATGATTCTGTGACTCTGCGATTCCAAGATGAGAAAAGCCTGGACAACTGGTGGCTGCAGAGATGTGCTCCAAGTTCCTTTGGGAAAGGGCAGAAGGGAATCGGGTTTGTTTGTAACCCCGGGTTCCCTGGGGGCTGGAACAGCCCAATGAGCACCACCAGGGTGCCCCTGTGCTCAGCATCCCACAGCTCTGCAGCTCTTACCCCGATGGGAAAAGCTCCATGCAGGACGATCCCGGCCCAGAGCCGTGTGTGGTGCCCGGGGGCGGCTCCGTCCCGTGTCACCCACACGCTCCAGCACCGCGTTAAACCTTCCCCTGCAGCACGGGGAGCTTCCCTATCGGAAATCCAAGGCTCGCTCTGCTCCCGGGAGAGTCATTACCCAAATTCCCATTGCTCCCGCGGCAAAGGATGGGACCCCGAGGCTGTTAGTCTCTTTTCCTGAAAAGATGAATTATCTGGGGAAGTTTCCACAGGGCAGAGGGGGAGGGAGGCAGCGAAGTGAGAGTGTCCGAGTGTCCGAGTGTCCGAGTGTCCCAGCCGGACAGGAGCACCCTCTGAGCCCCGTGCGGCTCCACTCCATTGAAAAGCTGCTTGGATCGACGTGGTGTTTTCCAGCTCTGCTTTGAATGAAGCCATTGATCCCATCCCCTGCCCCTGGGGCAGTCCCGGCATTCCCAAGGGTTCTTTGGAAACAGTGATGATGGAAAGGGAGAGGGAAGGGGCGGGCGATTCCAGCGCAGCGCGGCCCGGGGGCAGGGGGGGCTGTGGCCGGGTGGGACCCGGGGGTGGCACCACACTGGGACCCCCGTGCCCGGGCACAGGGATGGCCGGCAGAGCTGCTTTGGGGTCCCACAGCCGGCCTTGCACTCGTTGTTTTGGTGTGAATCCGGGGGGAACAGGGCACGGGATTTATGTGATGCTGCCCACAGGCCCGGGGCATCCCCTGCCCACGGGCGCCGTCCCTCCCCGAGGGAGAACATTTCCCGGACTGTTCCCTGTGTTTAGCTCTCAGCCGGCAAATCCAAATGCTCTCCCAGTGCAGACCCCGGCACGGAGCGCTCCCGCTGGGATCCAGTTCGGTCACTGCCGGGGACAACGGGGACAGTACGGGGAGCAAAGGGGACACGCTCCTGGTGCCACCCCCGACCCGTGGGGCAGCCCCGGGGTGGGCACAGGAGGGGCCGGGAGATGCCGGGGGCTCCTCGCAGCCTCTTGGCTCATCCCGGGCATCCCGTGCGTTCCCAGTGCTGGTGGGACCGGCCCGGCCCGCGCTGTGCCCCCCAAAGGTGCCACATCGCCACTCCGTGCTGCCAGGGGACGTGTCCTGCCGGTCCCAGGTGACTCGGGCTGTGTGATCCTGCTCAGTCCTGCTTCCCCTGCCTTGTCCCTCTGTGCAGGGGTGGGAAAGGAGGAGGCTCTGCTGGAGCCGTGGGAAGGAGGGTGGGATCCAACCTGCGCTAAATCACCGGGGTGACAGCAAAGAGGTGCCGCATTCCTGTCCCCGAGCAGCAGAGCACGCGGCAGGGAGCCAGGAGCGGCCTTTAAACCCCCGTGGACACGCGTTTGTCTGGGTTTTCCACGGCCATTTGGAATGTTCACTGGGATCCCGATGTTGGAGGCCACGGGAGGGAGGGACAGGACCACGGTGGGATGTCACACAGGGCACTGACTGGGAACAGGGCTGGGAACGGGGCGGCTGCAGGAGCACAAAGCTGGGACTTCAGCAGGGATTACAGTATCCTGCTGGCATTTTTGCCACAGGAATTGAGATCTTTGATAGCTAAATTTGGTGACACAAATTTAGACATAAAAATGAATGACAGTAATTTTATTAATGGGTCTTTTCATCTCCTTTGAGTCCTGACTTTCCAGAGGCAGAGCTCGAGTAGGTGGATCAGCTCGGACTCTTCCACTTCTTCAATACCTGTGCAGGATCTGACGGGCAGAGAAGGGAGGGAAGGGCTCTGGATGGAGAAAGCAGCCAGGCAGGGATTTAACTCCCTTCCGTGTCTGTGGGGCAAGGAGCTGCTCCCTAGGGATGCTCCCTGCAGGCTGTGCCCGTGGGACACTCTCTGTGCAGGGAGTGTCCAACTTCACCCCCTTTCCTCCCAGAGGTGGGAGAACCCCAGGGCTGTGTCAGCCTGGAAATGTCCCCAGTCTCTGTCCACGGACACATCCCAGAGCCAGGACAGGAACTTCCAGCCCAGGGTGCAGCTTCTGTTTCAGGGGCTGAGCTGAGCACAGACATAAAACTGATTCTGTTTGGGCCAGCAGGAAAATTCCTGGATTTTTTTCTCCTCAGGTATAAATAACTCTGTTTAGGGTTGGCTGAGCATTGAATGGACATCCATTGAATCCATTGAATGGACAAAATCTTTCTGCTTTATGTTTTCTCCTCTCCATGTTTACAACTGGAATTTGGCAAGCTGTTGGCAAATAATTTGGGCTGTTGGAAATTTTTCCTTCTCATCCACGGATCCATCCTCCTGCAAAACTGCTCCTTGCACTTGTCAGTCTCCCTTTTCAGGGTCAATTTTCCTTTCTTACTTGACCTGAGTCTGGAGAAGTATCCATCCATCCCAGGTCTGAATTTTTGGCCTTTCATGGAGGTGAAAGGATGAAACACGGTTTTCCAGGGAGCCTGTGGCTGAGCTGGGGCCGAGGCTCTGCTGAGCTAAATGAACGCTGAGGAAAACCAGTGAATAGGAAAATAATGGAGTGATCTGGGATTTATAGCACATCTTAGAAACATCTCAATACATTCCAGGATCCTCTACATCAAGGGTGAAGCATTTCAAGGAATCTGACCTAGAAATCATGTTCTTAAAAATCTGCTGTTTCTCTAAATAATCAAAATTCTTCTTTTTTAATTATGCAAATTAAAGTTGCCGAGGAACAATTGCTTGATTAGACCAGTTGGTACTGACCTAATAAATAATTTTGAATATTTTTCACAGGAAATTGATTTAATTGAAGCTTTTGTTAGCCCCTGCAAATGTGCTCAGTTCATGCCACAGCACCCAGGAATTTATAAATGGGCTCAGAGTGTTGTTCAGGCACCAGAAAATAAACCTCCGAGCTATTTACTACCTCCATGATATATAAAGTTTGCAGTTTTGATTTTGTGTGATTATGTTCAGCAATGGTGACCTTTAGAGGCAACAATATTGAAGTGTAATGAGGAGATGTTTGATCACTGGTGTACAATGAGGAGTTGGCGTGACTTCTCCATTCCTTCCTGGAATCTGTGAAATCCAGCTGACAGGCTTTAACCTTTAGACTGCTGAGGGCTGAGAATGTGTAGGGATTTAGCCTGTTTATACACCAGGGTGGGTATATGAAATTTTATATCATTTCTTCCACCACTCCACGCAGGGATATTGTATGTTTAATAACGGTGACCCTGGCCAGGATTGTGCTGTGGAGGGGCCCAGTGCCATCAGCAGGGGTGTGCCCACCTCACCTGTGTGTGCTCTGTCCATCCTCACCCAGGAATGTGCAGTGTACATCCTCCCCCGTGTAACCACATGTGGACATCCTCACCCAGCCTTGCCACGGGGCCTGGGTGCATCCCTGCATCCCTGTCTGCTGTGTCACAGGATCTGTGTCCATCCCTGCTGTGTCACAAGGCTCTGTGTCCATCCCTGCATCCCAGTCTGCTGTGTCACAAGGATCTGTGTCCATCCCTGCATCCCAGTCTGCTGTGCCACAAGGATCTGTGTCCATCCCTGTATCCCTGTCTGCTGTGCCCCAGGCTTTGTGTCCATCCCTGCATCCCTGTCTGCTGTGCCACAGGCTCTGTGTCCATCCCTGCATCCCTGTCTGCTGTGCCCCAGGCTTTGTGTCCATCCCTGCATCCCTGTCTGCTGTGTCACAAGGATCTGTGTCCATCCCTGCATCCCAGTCTGCTGTGCCACAAGGATCTGTGTCCATCCTGCATCCCTGTCTGCTGTTCCACAAGGCTCTGTGTCCATCCTGCATCCCTGTCTGCTGTGCCCCAGGCTCTGTGTCCATCCCTGCTGTGTCACAGGCTCTGTGTCCATCCCTGCTGTGCCACGGGCTCTGTGTCCATCCCTGCTGTGTCACAGGCTCTGTGTCCATCCCTGCTGTGTCACAGGCTCTGTGTCCATCCCTGCTGTGTCACAGGCTCTGTGTCCATCCCTGCTGTGCCCCAGGCTCTGTGTCCATCCCTGCATCCTCCTCCAGCTCTGCCTTGGGGCTCCACCTGCATCCCCAGTGCATCCCCCCATCCTCACTCCAGCTCCAAAGGACCCACTGCCCAATTCCCTGCCCAGCATCCCCAGCATCCCCAGCATCCCCAGCATCCCCAGCATCCCTCCTGTCCCTTCCCTGGTCTGTGCATCCCGTGCCTGCCTGGAGCTCACCCAGTGCCATGGTGGGCAGTGCATCCCAGGAATTGTAAATTCCTCTCTCTCAGCAAGGTTTCAAAGTAAATAGACATTATTCAGGTTGATGTTTTGGCAGGAGATGTGAGATTACAGACTGTGAATCCAAACACTTCTCACGGAGAACAGACTGGAATACAAAGTACTTGCAGATCGTGAGATTATCTCTTTGCTAATTGTTCATTAATACATATTTTATACATATATATAAAATTGTGTTTATATACACGCACAGGCATTTACCTTTATGTATGTATATATATAAATGTGTGTTTATATATAAAAATATATACATATGCATATGTCTGTGTACCTCAGAGACTGAGACACCCTAACGAGCTCCAGGAGAGATGGCAGTGCCTTCCCTCTGAGGCAGCAGCACCTCTGAAGGCACAGGGAGCATTTCCCCAACCCACCCCGAGCATGGGCTTTGCTGGGAGCCTGAGCTGAGCCCTGGGACAGACCCACTGGTCACTGTGGCTGTTGTGGCTGGGAGAGGGAAGCACCCTGGGCTTTCTCTCAGCTCTCCTTCGTTTAAACAACCCCCCTGGGACACCCTGACAGGTCTGCAGGACCCTGTGCCCCTGCCCGGGAAGCAGCAGAAACTTACAGTCTAGGGAAAAAAATTGCCATTTTTTGCTACAACTCTGGTCCTGTGGACTTTTGTCTGTTACAGCTGGAGAAATCAGCTGCAAATTCTCTGCTCCCCTCCCTCTGAACTGAACTGGAAACCCTCCCTGCACGGCCTCTTGGGAACAGACCAGTTGTAGAAAAGTGAGGAATTCCAAGATAACCCTCAGTGTTAAGGGCTGCCCTGCACCTCTGTGGGGCTGATGGCAAGATCAGAAGGAACCTCTGAAAGAAGGGAAAGAGGGGTTGTGCCTTCAAAGGCAGGGCCTGAAGGATTGTCCACACTTATTTCCCAGCTGCAGAGTTGTCCAAACCTGCAGGTAATGGCAAACCAGCCCCATTTAATGGAGCTCTGGACGAGCCAGGGCCATCACTCCCCAGCTCAGAGGCCCCTCGTGGGCTCTTGTCCTGCTTCTGACTTTCCTCCAAGAAAAAACAGCTCCGTGAAGGCAGTGGATTGGCCTTGATTTAACTTTGGAGAAGCTGGAAGCCTTGGCTGCAGGGGCTGCTGAGGCACAGGGGGCACGGGGGGACACGGGGACACAGGGGTGGCACATGGCTCTGTGTGGGGACAGGGGCCCAGGGAACATGGGCAGACAAGGCAGGGCTGTATGGAACAGAGTCATAGAAGGCTGGAATGGTTTGGGTTGGGAGGGACCTTAAATTCATCCTGTTCCACCCCTGCCATGGGCAGGGACACCTCCCACTGTCCCAGGGACCCCAACCTGCCCTTGGACACTCCCAGGGATCCTGTGCCAGGGCCTCCCCACCCTCCCAGCCAGGAATTTCTCGACAATACCTCATCTAATGATGATCCATAATAACTTGAGGGAGCGTTTGGCTGGTGAAACAAAGCAAAGAGAAACGCAGTTCCAAAAAGTCTGCCCAGGACAGAAACATCTTAAAAAGCCGCAGCATTTCGAGGCCTAATGAGTGTATTGGGTCGTTAGGACACCCAGTTCATTCCACTGCCCTCCCAGTGCAGTCAGGGAGGTGCTGGGAGCAGTGAGTTCCCCCCTTGCATTGCCGTGGCTCCGGCCCACAGCTCACCTGGAGGGAGGGAGCCCCAATTAAAAAGCTTTCAGCCCAGCACCCATGGAAGAGCCAAAAGCTGATAAAGGTCAACGTGAAATTTGAATGACAGGGCTAAAGTCTTTTATTCATAATTTTGTGTTTGCAATAGAATTCAGAGCAATTCACAGCCTTAAAGGCCTTAAGTGAGAACAGCAATTAATTGTAATGAATAATCTGACAAATCTGGTTGACATATGGCTGCTAATGCCCTCCCTTCTAGTGGGAGCAGTGGAGGGATTAGATTAACTCAAATGAAATCTGGGAGCACCATGCCATCTGCATGTTCAGCGAGGAGCAGTGCACGTTAAATGGTGAGTGGGTAGATATCTGTCTTGTTCCCATCCCTCCCTGAGCCCTCAGCAGAGATGGGAATAGAGGGTTTATTATTGCACCAGCTGCCTGTCAATCCAATAATCCTGGGAAGCCACACACTACAACCTCCAAAGCTAATACAGCAAAAAGCTGTTAAAAATTAACCAGACAAAATTAGCATAAATTGATATATCCTTCTGTTTATATAGTATGCATTTCCAGTGAGATTGCCATGAACACTGGAGTCACCATCCTTGGAGGGAAGAAAAAGCCCCGTGGATGTGGCACTTGGGGACATGGGTCAGGGTGGCCTTGCAGGGCTGGGGGATGGTTGGACTTGATGGTCTAAGAAGGTTTTCCAACCCAAACCATCGTGTGATTCTGTCTGGAATGGCTGTGTGCCCTCCCCTGCCACAAGGAGTGCCCACAATGTGTTGGGCACGTTGGCTGGAGGTGTTGGAGCAGAACATCCCAGGCTTGGCCAAAGGGAGATGCCAGAACATCAGCTCCCCCAAACACAGCCTGGGGGGACCCAGGGCTGGGAAACTCCTGACATTTCTGACACTTCCTCTTTCCCTAACACGTGCTTTCCTGGGGTTTCTCAAGTGTTTCCTCTTCTGGACAGACCTCAGGTCAGGACAGTGTTTCCTGTTTCCAGAGCTGCAGCCACAGGCACAGCAGCTTTTCACCTCTCACAGTGTTAAACCATCTCCACATTTCCACTGAGCTCCAGGGTCAGAGCCAGCAGCTCTCCTGTATCCCAGTTATCCGAGCAAAACCTGCTCACACCAACCCCTTCTGCTCCAGAGAGCAGCTGAGCTGAGTGGCTTTTGTGCACTTTTATCTCCAAACTACAAACAACAGCCAAGGAAGAGGAAAAAGAGGTGAAGAGGAAGGTTGGTACCCACAGCCTGCCTCACCAGCCTTCCTGGGAAGATGCCAGGTCGGACAGAGCTTGGAGCAACCTGGGATAGTGGGAGGTGTCCCTGCCCATGGCAGGGGGGGGGATGAGATGAGCTTTGAGGTCCCTCCCAACCCACTCTATGATTTAGTGCCTCTGAGATTCTGTGCCATGTCTAAGGATAACTGACCTCAAGGAGCACAAACCCTTCTCATTAGGAGCCAGGTGGATGTACCAAATGTCACCTCAATTTGGATAAAGTTACAGGCCAGGCAGAGCACTGCTGTCAGTCAGCACAAAGGTGAAGTGTCTGAAGGGATGCACAGGTCCTGCTGTGGAATGGCCATGGGAAGTGGCACAGAGGCCACACTGCCTCCCACACACTTTCTGCTACGTCTCTTGGTAGA
This sequence comes from Calyptomena viridis, assembly GCA_013390005.1. Lineage (NCBI taxonomy): Eukaryota > Metazoa > Chordata > Aves > Passeriformes > Eurylaimidae > Calyptomena > Calyptomena viridis. The sequence continues at coordinate 434,716 of WEIV01023735.1, forward strand.
AAACAAGTCCCTGCTCAGATCTGGAGTTTTTCTGATGTCAAACACTCAAGATGTTTGGGAAGCACATGGGTTTTTTAATGCTTTTTTTTAGTGTCATCTTCGGTCCTGCAGCATCTCCTAAGGTGTGCTGGAGTCGTGCCCCACACCCAGCAGGGGTATAAAGCACAGCTCCCAAATTCTTTTGCCCTGAGCAGCATTTAGGGAGCAGAGCAGTGACACTCTCTGGGCCGCTCTTTGCATTAAAAAACACACCCACATCCTCTTACTGGGCTGGGGGAGAGTTTGGGTTTGTGGCACAAGCAGAGCCAAGGAAATGTTCTTCTGGTCATTATGGACCCAATGGGGTCACATCTCTCTCCTGCTCTGCTCCCAAACTCCACCAGCTGCTGCAGGAATTTGAAAATCTCTCCAGTCTGACTCAGAAGAACAAACTGAACCAAACAGAATTAACGTTCCATTCGTTTCAAACTGTTTTAAACCTTCCAGCTCCTGCTCTGTAGCCAGACTATGGCATCCTCCTCTTTTGTGAGGGGCAGGACATTCCCAACTGGAGTGTCGCTGCAGCTGGAGGGGACACACAGCCACAGTCTCAGGATTCCCTGGTTTAATAACCTCACCTGGCTTAAAAATGCTGCCTAAACTTAAAAATGCAAACAATGCTACAACTTCTAAATGTACCCGGTTAATGAAGTCACTACATAAATTTAGCACATTATTTTTTGTTATTAATTGCTAACAGTGGAAAGGGCTAAATTCAGAATAACTCTCTGTTTCAAAGACCTAATTGCCAAGGACTTCGCCTTAATATTAACTAGGATAATTATTATGCAAAGCATACCCACCCAGAATGTTTGCATAGCTATCACAAGCGCTTTCATAAATGATGCTTTAATTAGTCTTAATTAGAATTTGTTTAAGTCAGCAGGGAATGCAGAGCCCGTGAAATGATGTATGTAATAAGCATCAGGCTCACTTTTTACTTGGGGAATAGAGCTGACAAAATCACATCACGTTAAATTGATTCAGTCAGAATTAAAATTCTTATGGTATTAATTAAATGGGGGATCTCATTAGCAGGCTGCAGGGTGACAGAGTGACTCTTTGGCGACCAGATGTGGAGAAGCAGCACAGAACAAGAGCCCATCAGCCCAGGAATGGTCCTGGCAGAGGCTCGGGGGCCGCGGCACAGGGTGTGATGGGAAGGGAGCAGCCCTGGCAGGAGGAGCCCCGGCACTGGAAGTGTCGCTGATCCAGGTCCTTCCAGCCAAGGCAGCTCCATGGAGCCGGGATCCACGGGCTTGGGAAGGTGCTGCTGGCTGCGGGATCCATCCTGCCAGTGCGACCCCCGGCACCTTTGGCTGCTGCTGGCAGCGGGGCAGGAGAGCCTGGCATTCCACACCCCCCATCCTCCTCCTCCGAGACATTCCCGCGGGGATCCTCCCGCTGCAAACCGCTCAGAGCTCCCAGTTCTTCCCATCTCCAAGCCCAATCCGAGCTCACGAGGCTCGTCAAGGAGAGATGGAATTGCCTCCAATTAGCATCTGTTTTGTGAATGGCAGCTCCCCCTGCACTGCTGCCACAGGGACCCTCCTGGGGTGGAGTTCTCTCTTCTAAATTTCAATACATTTCAATTTATTTGGAAAATAAGCCTGAGACTGAAAGGGGAAACCTGAGCCCTGTGTTGGGGTGAGGGACCAGAGCTCCCCAGGGAAACATGGGGACCCTCCTCTGTGTGCCTTACTGTGCATCCAGGGATGGCATGGCATGGCATGGCATGGCATGGCATGGCATGGCATGGGAGTGGGACAGGACCCCTGTATAGAAGTCAGAGAACCTCCCAGTCCCACCAGCAGCATCTCATGGTACCACCACTCTGGGACTGCCAGTCCCAGTGAGAAGGGGGCTTTGATCTTTCATGCCCTCATTTAGTTTGAAAATCAGCATGTTTGAGAATTGTTTTAAAGGCCTTATTTTAGGAGCACAAGGGCATGTAGTGCAAACTATTTTATGAAAATCCAGCAAGCCACAGCAAGCAAAAGGCCCCGGGCAGAGTGAGCTTTCAAATTCAGGGCTGTGCCCTCAGCTTTTCCATGGCCATTCTCTTCATGAGTCTCAACCGACTGAAAGAAATTCAAGGTTGGTTCCCCTACGAGGAAGAAAAAAAAAGGAAGAGAGTGGGTTTGTGTACAAACAGCTAAATATACACCTACACTTCACATTTATTTCATGTGTTAGGACAAACCTCCCTCTGGAGCCAACTGCAGTGCCTGTCCCAGCCACACTGATGGAGCTGTGATTTAAAACATCCTTCCACAGCTCTTGGCTTCCAGAAATGGTCCACAGGTGCTCTTGGGCAGGGGAGTTCTGCCTGCACTGCCCACTTTTATATATCTATTTAGAACCATGAATCATGGAATGGGTTGGATTGGAAGGGACCTTAAAACTCATCTTGTTCCAGCCCTTGCCACGGGCAGGGACACCTTCCACTAGACCATATACCCCAAATATACAAATATATACATATATATACATATATATATATATACACATATATTTACACACACACATATATATATATAAAACATACACATTTATACATAATAAAATATAGACATACTCTCTTTTCTTAAAAAAAATCATTCTAATCTTTGCATCATAAAAATCACAGAGATGTTCTTCTCTCTGTACATGCTCTGTACATAACGGCACTTCCTGAGCCTGCCTTTGGTGGTTATTTAAAGTTTCTGGAGGAGACAGACACCCAGCCCGTGGGACCATCCTGGCACTGGTCCCTGTCCCTGTCCCTGTCCCTGTCCCTGTCCCTGTCCCTGTCCCTGTCCCTGTCCCTGTCCAGCACAACCGGAGCCGGTGCCGCCCGTGCCCGCGGCACAAGAGCTGCTTGTTGTGATACCCCGTGCCTGGGGAGGAGAATCCTCCAGGCTAATTAGTCAAACGAACCCCTTGTTCCCGAATCCAGCGCCTGGGAACGTTTGGGGCTTCACCAGCCCGTGCCTCATCACTGTTCGGCCTCTGCCAGAGCGCGGGAGCCGCGATAACGGTGCGGGCACGAGATAAGGGAACCCCGAGGGGGACACGGCCACTCCTGGGGACATCTGCTGCCACTCCATAACCTCTGGCTGGCTCACCACCATCCGTGCTAGCACCGCCCCGGCTCCTCCCGGCCGGGCTGTGCCCAGGGATGCGCTGTCCCGGCTGACGGGGCTGTTCCTCAGCAGGAGCAGGCGGGATGGTGGGATGGGCACGGCTCGCTCTCCGCCTGTGCCAGCAGCTCCCGGGATGCGGTTTGGATGCAGGAGGCACCGGGCAGCACCGAGAGCTGGCAGGCAGGCAGGGCTGCCCCTCATCCCGGTCCAGACTGTGCTGGAGGACAAACAAGGGTCTGGGAAGCCCGTGCCTGGTCCCGGTGAGCACGGAAGGCAAAGTGGGGCTCCTGCCCACACATGGATGAGGTGTTCTCCCCACCCAGGGCCAGGGGGCACCTCCTGGGCACACACCGGGGTGGGCAGGGTGACACAGAGCCCCCCTCCCACCCTCACACACACACACACAGCCTGCCTGGCTCTGCTGACCATGAGCTGTGCTTTTCTTCTCAGCAGATATTTTAGGACTTAGTTGAAATCAAATACAAGTTTTTTTAATCTAGTCTAAACCTACTAAAACATTCACTACTCTTACTGCCTAATACATTTATTCATGGCCTATATATATTCTCCACTATAACTAAGCTCTTTTTTCATGTCTTCATTTTTAATAATATTGCTTATGTGAAAATTGCTGGATAAATTATTCAATTCTCTCCATAATCCAGTATATCTGCAGTAAAACTGCTAACCTGGCTCTGCCAATGCATTCATAATAATTTCAGTTATTTGTCTGTGTTCCCCTCCTCCCTCCCCTCCCTCCATTCCCCCTCGGGTTTTCCCCCACCATGGAGAAGCATTTTGCTGAGGAGAAGGTGCCACATCAACACAGAGTAAACACTTGCCGTGGAATTTCGTGTGTGTGCAACTATGGGTGAGCAGGGTTATTAATTACTCCCACAAACTTGACTGCCTGCCACAAAAATACGTGGTTTAGGGGCAGCAGCAAGGGTTTGGGGAGAGCCCCCAGGGCTGTGCTGATGATCATCCTGAGCAGCTCAGGAGGGGCAGCTCGGGTGGGAGCCCCGAGGTGTTGTGCCCACAATGGGATGCCCTGAGAGAGAGGAGGCAACTGGAACTGGAAGTGGCCAAGGTTGGACAGGGCTTGGAGCAACCTGGGACAGTGGGAGGTGTCAGGAGGCAGCAGGGTCCCTGACAAGTCCCTCTGCCAGGGGAAAGGGGCCTCCCTGTCTGCTGGAGTGAAGGTGGGACCACGGAGGGAAGGGCTGCTTTGGGCACTCAAATATTGAAGTATTTGCAGTGCATTTGTGGCTCGTTCTCATCAGACATGGTGCAAATTAAAAGTGGGACCAAGGCTGGATCTGCCTTTGTCGTGCCCCAAAAACCCATTTCACCTCTTGCTCAGCCTCCTTCTTCATTTAGAGGTGTCCAACTATAGCAACAGAACCATTTCAGTAAAAAAAAGGGCAAATAAAATGCTGAGAGTCAGTTTGATCTAACTCAACCTTTTCAAATGACTACACTAATTTTCGACATCTGAATTTAACTGTGTGTTTGCCCCCCTATAAACAGGACGAATAAACACTATATCATTTTTACACTTGAACTGTATTATGGTTTTAATGCAGGCTCAGGTGAGATGAGGTCAGAGGATACAATTAAATGGATCTGGTACCATCTGGAGATTAGGGTCTCTTTAACCATGCTTGGGTGATTTATCCATCAGCAACTCATGTAGTGCTTCATAAAAACTGGTATCTGTTTTAAAAAAGATATTAAAATACAGCATATTTTTAAAATTATAGGCTAAAATATTGTACAGTTGCAGGCAGGCAGTTTATTTCTTAACCACTGGAACAGAAATTCCTGTATGGGAATAAATCTCCTGGTACGAATTCCCTATGTTTATTTACACATATTTTATATTTTGTGCAGGGCAAAAGGAAACACCCCCCAAATCCCAGCCCGTTTATGCAAATGCCCCGTGAGGTGGCACGGGAGGGTTCAACATTCCCCCAGTGGAAGGTGATTCCCTAAGGGAACCTGCCCTCTCCCATCCCCATTCCTGCTCCTCCCCTGCCTTTGGAAGGGACTGTGACAGGAGGGCAGGGGCACGTAATAGTCTCTGGCATTGGCCACAATTTGTTCTGTAATAAAACAAAATGGGCGTAAAATCAAATATTTAAAGTGTCAACTTCCAAAGCGAATCAGTGGCTAAAACTTAGTTTAATAATTGATCCATCAACGTGCAGATCAAAGGTAAGGCCAAAATTAAACAATTATTTTCCTGAAATGATATTTGATTAAAAATTTCCTGAAAGAAAAACAATTCAGCCATTCTTGTGGACAGTAATTTATACAGTTTAGTGATCTTGCTGTCAATAATATACAAATAGCACTAATATATTACTATAATGCTTCATTTTCATTAAGACATCTGCCAAGTTCTCAAAAACCTTTTCCATTTGGGACTTGACTTATAATTGCATAATCCCTTGGGGGAGTTTCAATATTATTTTAATCAATTTTAACCACAATACACAATATGGATGATTACATTGCAATGTCATTTCCAAAGTTACTTTCCCCCATTACTCATTCGCAAGGGGAGAGGACACTGGAAATGCTGGTGAAGGATATTCCTACAGGAAACAAATGACAGGGGCACAGAATGAATTTCCCCCCCTTTCAGAAGAACAACAAGGCCAATAAATATGAATTTGCATGAACTGAAGGTCTGCACTGAGCGTTGTCTCTGTCCCTGGGTCTCCCAAAAACCAGCAGCCACTGCCCCTTCCCACCTGGCACAGCTCATACCTGGAGGAGTTAGTGCTGATAAACCACATTCCTGTTCTTCCTCTGCTCCCCAGCAGCACATCCCTGCAGCTGTTGTTCTGTGGGTTCTTCTACCGAGGGTTTTTGCCACCTTTATTTCCAGTGACATGGTCTGGAAATCCCATTTATTGGCACCTGTCACCTCCAGTCTCCAGCTCCAGGATTTCCTACGTTCTCCAAATCCTGAATGTGATTGACTGTGGAGGGTGAGGAGTGGGTGTGGAGAGGACTAGGGGTCCATGAGATGCAGGGGGTGAAGGATGGAGACAAAGGCACAGCAAGGGAAATACTGAAGGTGCAGCTCCTGCCTTCAGCCGTGACCTCGGGATATCACAGTGGTAATATCTCCACAAGCATGACCTCCTCCCAGTCTGGGTCTCCAACAGACTCTGAGCAAACACACTCTCCTCCCCGCCAGGCACACCACAGATACCTTCTTTCTCCACCTGGTTTCTCCTGTTCCTTGGGTATGTGTTGGCCTTTCAGCTGTGGCATGTGACACACGGTGGGGATGGGGAGGTGACAGCCGTGTTTTAATTGCTGCCACTGAGGTGATAAAGTTTCCCTACAAATGCTGCTGTTCCCCTCAGGAGCTGCCCCATCCCTTGGCCACGGGCTCTGCCAGTGCCGTGTGCTCCTGGTCCCTGGGGGCAGAGCAGGGCCACGAATACACTGAAAAATATCCCCTTTCTGTGCACGGTGCTCAGCCGGGGGGCTGAGGGCAGCTCCCCTCCTAAGTGAGGCTGTTAGATGGGATGTGCAGCCCTGCAGATGCTCCTCTGCCCCGGATCAGGGAGTTACAGCACGAAAGGCAAAGTCTGAACTCCTTAATAAACATGGAAAAGGCTGCTGTGGCCAGGAAGAACCACAGAGAAAAACCATTAAAAAGTCATTTTCACCAAATGGCTGTTTTAAAAAACCATTTCCAAGCCCTACCTACAGCACTTTGCATAACTCCTCCCTGCTGCTGAAGACGAAATCCCGAGAAATCTGTCCCAGCCCAGAAGGGGCTGGGTGCGATAATTGGCGGAATCGGGAGGAGAACACGGTGCTGCTGATTTGCCTCTGGGCCCCCAGGCAGAGCTGCTCCACCCTGTGCCATAAAAACTCCCTGTTAGAACCACAAAAGGCCACGTTGTGCCCAGCCCGGGCTGGGATGGGGCTTTAACCAACAGGGAGAAGGAGCAGCCACGTCCCAGGTGCCACCAAGGTGTCACTGAAAGGGTTAAAGAAGTTTTGACTGCTCTACTCCATGAACCCTGCCAGTGGAATGCGTTCTGAATCCCTGTTTAAAAGACATGTAATTGCCTCAGATTCTTTATATTATCATAACTCTTCAAAATTGATTGGTTTTAGGTTTATGGAAAAATATGCAAATGCTCAGGGAACGACACACATTCCTCATTGTGGGTATAAAAGTAGTTCACAGAGAATCCATCTGATTGAGTTTGATTACTGAACAAAATCTAATTATTTGAGATCCACGTCCGGGCTTTTCTGGAGAGGCAGCTGAGGAGAAGAAATATTTGGGATACGTGAGTGTTGTTTGCCTGCTCAGATTTGTTTATTCACACACATTTTGACAGGCCAGAATTTTAAATAATTGAAATCAATGTTCACTCTTCAGAGTCAAAGAAACCCATGTCGTTGCAGAAGGGGCTGCCACAGCCCCTCACGTAGGATCAGAGAATCCCAGAATGGTTCGGGTTGGGAGGAACCTTAAAGCTCAGCTCATTCCCCCCCCTGCCATGGACAGGGACACCTCCCACTATCCCAGGGATCCCAACCTGCCCTTGGACACTTCCAGGGATCCAGGGGCAGCCACAGCTTCTCTGCCCAACCTGTGCCAGGGCTGGGTTATTGCCAGCTCATACCCCAGTGCTCAGCACCTCAGTTCTGATTTCTCATCCATGCCTGAACATTACTTCTGCAGAGGCACCAAGTGATGGAGCCAAAGTTTTTGGCCCCTCCAGGGCCTTTGTTCAGGAGTACTTGTAATTCTTTTAAAGCAGCTTTGAATAATTACCGAATCCCTCCCTCTCATAAACAATCCTCATCCTTTCCCAATTATCTACTCAATTATAATTTACAAAGTCTCTTGCATTAAATGAAACCATATGTTCTTCACAGTCACTTCCAGCAGGCACATGCCAGCCTGGCCTTCCTCAATACGCAAACTTTTTCTCCCCCAAATCCCTCCTGAAATCCCTTCTCTCCCACAGTGGCTCAAGGACCAGCCTTTACACAACCAAACCCCTCACCCAAGAGGTCCAGGAGGGTCCCAGACCACCTGAGCTACCCAGGACTTCATTCCTGAGGCCACCAACCTTCTTTTTTCTTCCTTTTCCCAACTGCATTGACTGAGTTGGGTGCTGAATTTGGGTGTTCAGTAAGGCAGTGTCTGTCCAGGGCTCAGGGACATGCTGGTGTAGGTCTCCATCTCTGATCAGGCTCTAACAATTACAGTTATAACTCATCAATGGTTTTCCACCAAACCTCTCTGCCTGGACACATGAGCATTACCAAAATTGGGGCTGAGAAAGGATGAGCTCTTGCCCAGCCACACCAACATGGGCACTGAGGTCAATATATCCCTTGGTCCCTCCCTTTGTATTTCCTGGGAAAGGGTAAGGAATTACCACAACCCAGACCATTTCCCCTTGTCCCTTAGGAGTTTTTTCCATGCTGTTGAGTGCTGTACCAGGGGCTGTCAGGAAAGGGGCTGCCCACCCTGGAAGGAAATTGGTGGGTAATAATGAGGAGCAGAGCCCCTCCAATACACCCTGTTATCAAATACAAAGGAATTACTTATGCATGCTGCTCTGAGACCCACCATTAATTAGGAGTTTTACATACTAATCACAACACCAGTTTTCCTCTCCCTAAGAAGTGATGCTGGGGAGGGGCAGCCTGATGTGCTGCTCTGGGAAGTAAGGGATGGACACATCCAGTCAGAGGTTCCACCACATCAGCAGAGAGAGCAGGTTTTGCCTCTTTTTCTGGTGGCTCTCCCTGCCTTTCCACGGGTCCCAGCTCCTGTGAAATGTTGCTCCCCATGACCAAAGCATTGTGCCTTCTCTTGCTGAATATTTAGTGTTCCTGCTATTTTATTACATTACTCTTCAAGTCCTCTATGCCTTACTAAGCTGAATATATTAATTTTTATCTATTGGTTTCACTGGGGTGAACTAGAAGTGTTCTGGAATCACTGAACAGTTTGTGTTGGTCCTTAAAACTCATCTTGTTCCCCCCCCTGCCATGGGCAGGGACACCTCCCACTATCCCAGGCTGCTCCAACCTGCCCTTGGACACTTCCAGGGATCCAGGGGCAGCCACAGCTTCTCTGTGCCAGGGCCTCCCCACCCTCCCAGGGAAGGATTCTTTCCCAATATCCCATCTACCCCTGCCCTCTGTCAGTTCAGGTACTTGTTTTAAAGCTTGTTCAAAGGGAACCAAAGATCCAGAACTGGCTTCATCACCATTTTCCTCCCAAGACAATTGCCAGGAAGGCAGAACAAAACACCCTGTGTGTCAATAAGGATTTGCACTGTATCATCTATGCCAAAAAACTAACTCAATCTTCTGCACTTCAGTACAAATTAGAATTTATATGCAACTCCCCACTTCAGGTGGGCAATCCAAAGAAATTAACCTCAGGAGAAAATTGCTTTTTTCTGGCTTAACACAGAGCTCATTATCATGTCAGGCAGAAGAGACAGTGGGGAAAATGCAAAATCACAGACACGATACAGTGGTGCATCCATATATTCCCAGCCAAAGAACCACTTACTAAGAGAAATGTTTAAATTGGGAAGAGCAGGGCTTGTTCTTTAGGGCAGAGTCATTTCTAGAGAAGAACAAACTGAACCTCATCCCAAAATAGAGAATCTGGTGGAGAAGATGTCCCTAAAGTGCTGATGGTATATGGGGGACCCAGGGCTGTTTTCTGCAAATATTCCAAAGCACAAAGTGGGCAGAGATTTCATCCAGGGGGAAATAAGGGTCAGAGTGCATGAGTACAGCTCACCTGGCTGCACTGATTGTGTTATTCCATCCATCAGGATACCTGGCTGGGGCTTGGAGCAACCTGGGATAGTGGGAGGTCTCCCTGCCCATGGGATTTAAGGTCCCTCCCAACCCAAACCATTCTGGACTCTGTGGTTCTGTGGTATCTCTGCAGATAAGTCTGACCTCACTGCTGAGCAGGAGATGCTCCCTTGGGATGAGTCCTGGGATAGCTGGGGGTGTCAGCAGGGCAGGGACACGGGGGGAGCTCTGGCCCCAGGGCTCTGAGACCTGCGTGGTTCTGTGATCCCAGGCCCAGGCAGCGTTAGGAGAGGTTGCAGGATTTATCCAGGGAATCTGGAGGGGGGAGCAGCAAAGCCATGGCCGAGGCTCCCTGGTGCTTCCACGCTGCCATTGCACCAGGGAGCAACTTGTGAGTGGGAACGAGCCCTGTGCCCACCACCTTCCCCTGGGTGGGTTTAGCTGGGGTTGAATTTCCTGTATCCTGTGACTGCTTTGCCTCCTTTCTTCTCTCTCCCAGGGCTCAGCAGTCCCATAGCTCTGGCAGGACCGTGTCAGAACCTGTGCAGAGAGGATGCAGGAGAGGGTTCCTACCCCAGCTACTCAACCTGAATTTAAACACTCCCCAAAAGGTTTTAATGGTGTATGTTTGGGAAAGGGACAGGAAAGTTTGCATAAACCTATGCAGTGCCATGGGGGGAACAAGGACAGTGTCCTCCTGGTCTAAAGGCACATATAGCATTTGGGATAGGAGGGGATCATAGAATAAAAGAATGTCAGACTGGTTTGGGTGGGAAGAGACCTTAAAGCTCATCCCATTCCACCCCCTGCCATGGGCAGGGACACCTTCCACTATCCCAGGTTGCTCCAACCTGGCCTTGGACACTTCCAGGGATGGGGAGTGTCTCACAGATATCCTTGTGAGATGTGTCTGAACCCAAACCCCACGGGCTCCTGCAGCTGGACTGGGCAGCAATGGTGCTGCTGGTCAGTGTTCATCCTCTGCTCCACCCCACGGCTCCTGCCACCCACAGGGACATGAGCACTGAGGGGAAAGCAGGGTTTGACCTTTCCCTGGGCAGCATAAGGCAAAGCTTGAAGTTCTTCTGCCCCCAGTCTGCCCCTGCCAGGGTTCTGCAGCCAGAGAGGCACCTGGGCCAGGATATGCCAGGCAGAGGTGGCTTTCCTGTATGTGAGGGACACCCAAAACCTTTCAGCAGGATGAAGAATAACTAAAAATGGATGGGAAATCTTGTCCTGTGTGGTGTTGGCTCCTCTCCAGCCCCATTTACAGGCTCAGCCCTGGCTGCAGAGGCCGGACCCTGAACTGCTGCCGGGCACAGCCGCAGGGACAGGCAGCTTCTGCCCGGGGGCGGCTCGGCAGCACGAACAGCTCACCAGAGGGAAGGTGTCACATCCCTCATCCATCAGCTCCTCCCGCGCCGCCAGCGCTACCTGTGCCATCTGTGTTGAGCACTTACGGGGAAACCTCTCGGCAACTGCCATACAAATGAGGGGCAGCGCCAAGGTCACGCTGAAGGGAATTTGGGGACACGGGGAGGATGTTCGGCCGTAAGCAGGAACAGCATCCCCGCATCCCCGGCTGCTCCGCCCCAGCCTCCGGCAGCCCGGGCCCGCTGGGAAATGTGTATTATGCCTGGGTTAATTTACTGATTAATCTCTAGTCAGTGGTTTGTGCTTTCCCCAGATGGCCAATTAAAATTTACAACTGGCAGAGCAGTGCCCTGTTGGCAGCCCGTGCGGGGCCGCCGGCGCAGGCGGCAGAAGGCGAGGGCCCACTGCTGCCTTCTGTCCCTCTGCTGCCTTCAATCAGGGGGCAGAGGGGCCCTGCCCCGTCACCGGGCACAGGGCAGGGGCTGCAGACCCTCCTGTGCCCCCTGCACCCCTGGGTGCCCACACCTCCCTCCCTCCCTGTGGGCAACACCTACAGCTGGTGGCAGAAATGGAAGTGCTGCCTGAGCAGGGGGTAATACCCGGCCCTGTGATTTCTGTTAAACACAGGATACTTTTTCAGCAATAACAGGGTTATTATAACCGAATTTTGGCCTTTGGGACTGGACACGAGCTGTACTGGAGCACCCACCCAGAGCAGTGCTGCACCAGGAGAGTCTCCTGGGATTCTCAGGCCTAAAGTCACATGTTTCCTTAGACCAGGGACTTGCCTGGGCTGGAAAACTCCAAAGTGAATTAAAAACCAAACACAACTCATTTCCTGAAGAGACCAAACACAGCAATGATGATCATAAACTCCCAGAATCCCAGAGTGGTTTGGGCTGGAAGAAACCATAAAGGCATTTGGGCAGGGACACATTCCAGGGCTCCAAGCCCTGTCCAGCCTGCCCTTGGACACTTCCAGGGATCCAGGGGCAGCCACAGCTTCTCTGCCCAACCTGGGCCAGGGCCGCCCCCCCCTCCCAGCCAAGAATTCCTTCCCAACATCCCATCTCTCCCTGCCCTCTGGCACTGGGAAGCCATTCCCTGTGTCCTGTCATTCCAGACTCTTGTAAAATGATGTGCACCAGCACAATTTGATTTTTCAACAGCTGTCCTCATAACTCCAGACAACACTCTGAGAAATACAGAGGGAAAATAAATTGGGAAAAACACAGGCTCTCCCAGAAGATGTGGCAGTTCTCTGGTTCAGAGCAAAATTTCCCTCCTCCCGCTTTTTTTTTTTTTTTTTAAGAATCCTTCATGAATATTGATGGTAAACATAATAACAGCAATGCTCAGGAGTATAGTCAACTCGTGCTGTACAATTCACATAATTCCCCTTAAATTAACGGGACTCTCACGTGTGCCCTGGGCACAGCCTGCACCCCCGGGTGTGCTGCCCAGCACCTCTGGGTGCACACACCCAGAATCCCACCCCCCTTCCCACAGGAGAGCCCGGGCTCAGGCCCTTGTGGATGCTTTGTATGGTATTTGTGTGGTTTCCCAGCCGTGTCCCGTCTCTGGACCATCCCAGTTACCCTTTCCAGAGGGATCACAGGACTCGGCACTGAGCACAGTGTCCATCACACACAGCCCCAAGTGAGAAACTCCAGCTCCCACACCCCTCATTCGTGTCACCACCCCCCTCATTCGTGTCACCACCCCCCTCATTCGTGTCACCACCCCCCTCATTCGTGTCACCACTGCTTGGATCCCTCTCTCGGCATCCGGACACTGGGCTCCTGGTGGGGCAGGCTGGAGGACTGGGGTGCCCCGGGGCTCCTGCTCTGTCCCCAGCATCCCCCAGCCCCAGGCTGCAGGCAGGGCTGTGCCAGGCAGAGGTGCAGGCAGGGAGGGAGGTGCTCCTGGCTGTCAGGTCACAGGGAAGGGATGGTGATGCCACCAAACCCAGGAGTGCTGCTGCTCCACGGCATCTGCCCAGGGGACCTAGTCCTCTTCTAATGCAGCTTTTGGGAGCTGTGTGTGCAGGACTCCTGGAAACAGAAGGATCAGGGCTGAGAAGTGTCCAGACAGGGCACAGACATGTTCAGAGAGCTTTGCTTGGAAAGGGAAAGAAATCCTTCCCAACACACCCTGGTTCTGCCAGAGGAGCCAAGCAGGCTCTGGCACCATGGGGCTGCTGTGTCCCCACAGCCCCCCAACTCCACTCTGAGCCAGACCTGCTCTTGGTCCCATCCAGTTTGGGAAGCACAGGGTGTTGGGGCTTTCCTCTCTTTTTTTCACCGTTAAAAAAGATCCACATTTTGGAACAATCCCACACATGTTAATGGCATGACCCGTGTGGTTCCTGTCAATAGAGCCAGGCTGGTGATCTTTAAAAGGAGATTTTCTCTGGGTGAAGGACAAACATGACATTAGAGTCATCAAACTCCCCATCTGACAAGGACATATAAATTGTAAATGGTCGGGGGCACTGAGATCAGCCTGTCTCCCTTCCAGGCCCTTTTCCATCAGTGTGGGGACCTGTGGGATATCGCCTGCACCTCGTGCCATGTGCCACCAGCGGGGACAGGCAGTGGTGGTGGCATGGCAGCTGTGGGGTCCTGCTGCCCACAGGGGGCAGGGGGCACGGGCAGGGGGGGGATCACAGCTGTGGGTGCCCACAGAGCTGCTGGCCTGGTCCTGTGACCACTGCCAGGGGTTAAACTCCACTCTGGATCAGCCCCTCGGTGGGGAACACAGGGCTGAGCCCCTGGGGGAAGGCAGGGACCGACCCCCAGTGTTAATGGGGGTGGTGGCCAGTCCCTCAAGGCTTGTGGTCACCAGCTCTTGCAGCCAGGGCTGCAGCATCCCAATATTGCTACTCCTCATTCCATGGGGCCTTCCCTGGCCAGTGGGAAAAACGGGGGCAGAAAGTGTCCCCCCAGGGCTGGTGGGGTGGCTGGGGGTTCCAGGTGCCCTGACATCCCTACCTCCTGCTCTGGGTGACCACAGCACCCCTAGGCATGGAGGGGAAGGGCAGTGCTTTGTGTCCATCCCACGTGTGGAAGGAGAAGCCAAGGCACCGGTGGCACCAGTGGCACCAGTGACAGCAGAAGGTGACAGCACCAAAGGGGTGCCAGCAGAGAGCCCAGAGCCACCCTGGCTGGAGAGGCAGGATGAGCCCTGCCCGGGGTAACAGCCAAGGCAAGTGTGAAAAAGAAAAGCCAGGAGTGAGTGTAAAAGCCCCCAGGGAGCTTGGGGACATCAGGAAACCAGGCCCAGCCTGCTCTTAACTCCCTGCTGTAAATCTGGATTTATCCCATCTGAGCACAAGCCTGGCTGAGGTGGATTTATTCTGTGAACTGTAATTAAAAATGAGAATGAAACGAGTGCAGAGTCCATGTGCTTATGCAGATGAAGGAGACACCTCTGTCCTGCTCCTCCAGGAGCCGCTGCCCGGGGGGTGGGACATCAGCTGCACAACTGGCAGAAATTGGGTAAAAACACGGGCTTTAGGGAAAGCCCTGAGCGTGTCCCGTCCAGGGAGCAGTGGTGCAGGAGCTCTGAGATCGACCCTCACTTTCTGTGAGCTCTGGGCAGCCCCTGAGGGCCCCGGGGGATGGCTGGGGGTGACACACACAGAAACCAAACCCCACTTCTCCCCTGGCACGTGATTCACTGCTCAGCAAAGCCAGGCATTTCCCCAGGATCCTGGGGAGGGGAAGTTAACAAAGCTGACTTTCCAATATTAGGGGCTTTCCCACAGAAGCACTGAACCATTAGGGTTGGAAAAGGCCTCTAAGAACATCGAGTCCAGCACCACCCGTGTCCCAGGTGCCACATCAACACAGCTTTTAAATAAAAAGCATCTTTTTCTGTGCCTCAGTTTCCCCACCTGTAACATAATTTATTGATGTTTATTGCTGGTCAATGTACCATTAATTACAGCTGTTTACAGTTCATTTGGTCTGGAAGGACAGCTGGAAGATGCTGGGTGGTGGCAGCATCCCTGCCCAGCCAGCTTTGCTGGGCACCAAACAGCCCCAGCACCTCTGGAGTCCTGCTGGACTTGATTGATGGGCACAGCATTAAACAGTCCCTGCATGGAGAAAAGGGGAATCAGCTCAGGAGCAAACAAAGAGGAAGTGGCAGATCCAAAGTTTGATTATCCCGTTTGCACCCAGGGTCCCTTTCCATGAAAAATGTTGCCCCGGTTGTGCAAGTTGGATGTTGGTGAGGGGGGCTCAGAGCCCCAGCACCCACAGAGCCAGTGAGTGTCTTCATCTGCCATGTGCAAACCATACAAGGGTTCAGAGATTGCAGAATTTACAGCCTCAAAAGCAAAGAAAAAGGTATAAAGTGTCACTTCTATATAAAATTGTTCCTGCCGTCTTCAACATGTGTAACCCTCCCCACAAATGTCTTGTAAACCTCTCACATACATTTTATATATATACACACATATATTTGTATCTTCCATATTATTATCTATATATATATTTATAGTTATTTATAGTTATTTATATTTTATATATTTATATATATTATTATCTCTATATATTACATATATACAAATATACTTTTTTTTCTGTGTTATTATCTGTACATATATTCACAGATACACACACATATATGTGTATTTTCTAACGAATTACAAGGAAGAACATCACATTCTACCTTTTCCCAGCCCTGGCCCCTTCTCAGTGCTACTCACATTTAATTAGTAGACATTTCTCCTCCCTGAGCATATTTACTTGAATTCCTTGTTCCTACGGCAACCCAGGCAGCTCCAGTGGAACAGCCCAGCCCAGCTAAACCAGGAATGGAGATTAACGAGCAGCCTCAATATTGAGATTATACGGCAAAGGCTGAGCTTGGCAGGGGGAGCCTTCCAGAGCAGGCTCAGCCTTCCAGAGCAGGCTCAGCCACCACTCCTGTTCCGAGGAGCCCATTTATAGCAGATTTGTGTTTATTCAGGGATACCTGTGGTATCCAGGCTGGGGGAGACGGCCCCTTCAGCCCTAAATTCTCAGTAATTTGCTATCAACTCAGCTAAAGGCATTAATTTACTTATTTTTATTAATTACACTCCATTTTCATTTTAAAGCACCCAGCATGGGAATAGCTAAACAATATCCAAACCATCCCTGCTCAGCTTCCCTCGCTGGTGCAGCTGCAGGTTTAAAGCACATAAAATACCTAAATTTGCTGCTGGCATTGCAGGTGCTGGAACAGAAAATACCACTTAAGAGGGGATGTATACATTGCCACTTGTACTGACAGTCTCAGTCAGGATTTCCTCACCCAGTGTGGGCACTGAAGGCAGATGTTGGAAGACTGATCTGAGATAAATATTGAACAATTCTTCTCCTTTTAGATTATAAATGTCCCTTATTTTTTAGAGGAAAACACAAAATAAATTAAATCAAGAGGGAAAGGACACGTAAGTTACAGCAAGAAGCATCTCATCCAAATATTTTTTAAAGCTTAGGGGATCCTGATGCTTTTCAAGGAAAAGCACAATCTAAAAATGCTCTCCCACCTTCTATTTTCAACCTGGTTTGCACAGTTTATCCCTGGAGCAGACAGCTCTGTCCAAAGACATGTACAAAGTGTTAAGCAAAATAAATAAGATAAATAAAATTAGTAGCACGGCACCAACCACTGAGAAGTGTTAATTCTTAGAGGGCTCCAAACTGCATTATGGGTTGGAGGGTAAATGTTTGCCTGTCCTTACAGGAATATTCAGGGGTTCTGGGGAAGGTCTCGGGGTGAGGACACAGCAGGGACAGGGTGAGACCCCCAGGGCGGTGTCACCTCAGGGGCTCCAACTGCAGCAACAAGTCCAGGGCATGAGCCTGAGGAAGGGGCTCTGGCCTCGGTCTCAGGGGGATATTTGGGTGCCAATCCCCTGGTTTGGAGCTGGAGCCAGACTTTTCCTGCCTGGGGTCACCCATCCACTAGGTCTGCATCCTCTGCAGATGGGACAATGCCACGGAGCTCAGAGCCCCCCAACACCCTGGGGAGGGCATTGGCTGTATCTGTCCTCATATGATGTGAGTTTACAGCCCCAAAATCATCACTTTTACAAAAATAACTCCAGGGTGCAATCAGCCACTGCAAACACTCTCTGCAGCCTTTTCGCTGCCTTGGCTGTGAAGTGAGGGATGAGAAGAGATGGTGTTTTTGTGTATTATTTCCCTCTTCTTGAGCTTTAGCTTCCCCACAGATATTGGCCATCACAGGAATTAATTAATCCCAGCAACCAAAGAGTGGGGCGGGTTGTGTGGCAGAGCCTGCCCTGAACCCCACAATCCAGGATGTGCTCCCGGCCTTGTTCCAAGTGCCTTTTAATACCAAAGAACACAACAACTTAAATGCCATCCCCTGGTTTTATGAAAAAGCAATATAGGAGAGTAAATAGGGCAAATACCAACAAGGCAGGACACGCGAGTCGAATCGAACAATAAATTCAAATAAAATCACTAAATCGAGGAGCCCGGCGGTGTCTGAGAGCTCCCTTCTCTCCGTGACTTTTCTGGAGAGCTGAGCACATGGAATAACCCATTCTCCTTGCCCATTAACAACAACAATCAAGGCTGGATTAAACCTCTTCAAATAATTCTCCAAGTAGAGATAAAGCATAAAAGAGAGAGAGAGGAAAATCCAGCGTATCCCTTCGCCGCTGGTAATAAGCTTACGGCGGGAACAGACTTGTTAAATAATTAGAGTTAAATTACCTCCTCTCCTACCACCGCCTTTCCCAGCTTCTCCTCTCTCAGTTGTGGTTTAATGGAGAGGGATCCATGTGGGAACATGCAGAGAGGAGGGTGACACCTCGCTGGGGGCAGTGCTGTGGCCCCACACTCACACACGTGCCAAGCTGGGGATTGAGGGTCTCCAGGGACCCAGAGCAACCCACCCCCCTAGGGATGCACTTCCTCTGTGCCCTGGCCCCACACACCCCCCAGGACCTGCCAGAGCCCCAGCCCAGGTCCCTGCTTGGAAACAGAAGGCACAAAAAAAGGAATTGAGATTTGCAGATCTGATAATGAGCCAGTTAATGACATAAATGATACCTCAAGAACCTCACTAAACCATCCAGGTCCTACAATTTAATCTGTAATAAATACTCCTGCATCATTGCGAGATGGCTGCTCATAATGGCAAATGAAATATGCTGGTATGATAGGTACAATAAATCTGGATTTTCCTATGGTTCCCTCAGGCTAGAACAATATGTAACCAGAGTGCGCACTGTCAGGATGAGCA
Source organism: Calyptomena viridis (assembly GCA_013390005.1). NCBI lineage: Eukaryota > Metazoa > Chordata > Aves > Passeriformes > Eurylaimidae > Calyptomena > Calyptomena viridis. The sequence goes on from WEIV01023735.1 coordinate 453,369, forward strand.
GATCTCAAAGCCATCATAAAATCTAAATGGGGACTAATTAGGAGGCCCTTCCCTTCTAGAGTTACTATTTCTATTGACATTTTCCATGCATGAGCCCCTCCATAACATCATAAGTCACCAAGATAAGAACTCCCTAGATTATAGGGAAAAAGCTTTAATGGAGAAGTTGAACTCAAAGGCGATGCATAAATTTTCCTTCTGATACCCCGGCAAGTCTGTGTTCAGTACTTTCTTTACAAACTTTCCTCCCCAGCGCCGGGTGCTGCTCTGTCCAGCCCCAGCCCTGCTCCCACACCTTCCTGGGGACGGGCACCTCGGGGTGTGGCATGGGGGCTCCCAGAGGGGCAGTGCCCCCTCCATACCCAGTGGCTGCTGGAGGGGGGCAGTCAGCGAGCCCCAGGGCCAGGGGGCACGGGGACTGGGAGCCCTGAGGCACCTCTGGGCCCGTGGGTGGCCTCTGTGGCCCCAGAGGACACGGCAGCTTGGCAAGGGATGGGGTGCCCCCACTGCCAGGGCTTTGGGCAAACTGCCAGGGGGCACTGGCAGAGCCTGGATGGTCCATGGGCAGGGGATGGGCAGCAGGGGCTGGACCCGGGGTCAAGGGAAGGGGGAGCTGAGCAGGCACTGAGCCTTGCCTGGCTGCAGGGCACAGTCCTGGGAAACCCTGCACCCCTAAGGGCAGGGCAGCACCAGGGCAAGAGCACCCCAGTACCCGGGGGCATCCTGCTCACCCTCCTTTGGACACCACCCCAACAGCAAGCTGGCTTTCTGCAGAGCCATCAGGCATCCTGCTGGCAGGGAGGGTCTCCACGGGTCTCTCTGTGCCCAGACACGTGGGGTAGGGGGTGACGAGCCCCCCAAAACCACCCCAGGGGGGTGGGTGTGCCTGTAAACACGCTGGAGCACAGCCAGTTCGGGGCCCCATCCCCTCGCAGTGCCTGCACAGGGAATCAGTGCCTGGGCTGCTCCTGGCTGAGCACAGCAGGATTTATTGCCTGCTGGCACAGACTGCACGTTCCACGTCCCTGTCACAAGCCCCCAGTGACTGTCCTTGCGGGTCTGGGCACGTGCCTGGTGCAGAGGTGTGGCCGTGGAGCAGATCCTGCCTCGGGGATGAATCACCTTGGGCCCAGCCTCCAGCAGTAGGATTTAGGAATCATCCTGCGACTGTGATCAGAGAATCAGAGAATCCCGGAATCTCAGACTGGGCTGGATTGGAAGGGACTTAAAGCACATTCCAATCCCCTGCCATGGGCAGGGAAACCTTGCACTAGATCATTGTTGCTTTGTTTAACAGGAAGCCACATTCTCCTCCTGCCCTGTGCCCACAGCTGCTGGGGCTGCACACCTTGACCCTAATCCTGATCCCAACCCTGACCCTAACCCTAAAACTGACCCTAACCCTAAACCTGACCCTAACCCTAATCCTAACACTAACCCTAATCCTAACCATAATCCTAACCTTAACCCTGACCCTAACCCTAAGCCTGACCCTAACCCTGACCCTGACCCTAACCCAGTGTGGGCCAGGGGTGCCAGGAGTTGGGCTCAGTGATCCTTGTGGGTCCCTTCCCACTCCAGATGTTCCATCATCCAATGGTTTATGAGCCATCCAGTGGGGACAGGTGTCAAATTAAAAATTTGATGAGCTTTTACAAATATTTTCCTCCTTGCATACAAAAAAATGAAGAAAATATATATAGGAAAAACTGAAGCAAGGTGACTTGCATTGTATAGAACATGTAATGGCTCCTGCCATTGGCAACATTTATCCTTAATAACAGGAATTATCAGATCCCTCCTCACTCATGAAGAATAAGGCCAAAAAGTATCCACAAATGGAGGGGTTCAGGATTAATCCTCCCACTGTTGGACCCAGCAATCCCTTGCCTTTGGATGGCTTTGGTGATCCAAGGCAAGGAGCCAGCCCGGAGTGGCAGGGCCACAATTCCACAGGAATTCCAAGTGCCAGAGTTTTCACACGTGACTCTCCCTGATCTTCAAATGCACATTATATTCTAGAAAATTACTGACGTAGGTAAACAAGCATTTCCCCAACAACAGCATTCCTGGAGGATGAGTCTAAATACCTTTGCCTCAACTTAGTGTTTGCACAGAGTTATACAGGGGAAATGAGCCTTCAGAGAATTATTAGAGGGCAAACGAGAAGCAGCCAAGTTTATGAAAAACTAGCACACGACTGACTGAGAGGATAGAGATCTATATCCTAAGTCAACTCCAGCTCCAGCTCATTTTTATTTTTTTGAAGGAGCAGAGCTGGCAGGTGTGGTTTGCTCTGTATTTTCCAGCAGGGTGTCATTGAGGAGGGGACCCTCGTTCCTCAAAAGTAACTCACTAAGGGCCCTTGTTGCTCCCAGGAAAAGAAAAATGGGGAGGAGAAGTGACCACACTGCGGAGTGTGAGGGTCCTGGTGTGGCCAGACCCCAGCCCTTGTCTGCCTGGGCTGCCCCTCCCTGTGCTCTCACCGTCCCTTTTCCCCCTTGTACAGGGAATAGACTCAAAGATGAACTTTGGTATAAAATTTACGTGGTGTTTGCACCCCCCCATGTGCCAGTGGCCGTGGCTGGTGTAGAGACCCATCACCCTCCTCCTCCTCTGCCCACCCAGGGAGCATCCTGGCCCTTCAGCACCCGGCACAGCCGTGGCAATAAATGCATAATCCCATCCCACACTCCTCATCCGAGGGGTTTGAGAGGGCTCGCCAAGACCTGCATTTGGAATCGCAGTCAAGATGTCCCTGGCAGAGCCATTTTCCCAAAATCATACTCAGATATGCTGCAATGCCATTGTACAGATACCAAACACCCACCAGCTTTCCACTGAAAGGATGGGGATTCGGGGAAATGGAGACTAAAAATATGTAGGATTTTATTCAACACCAATTCTTGGTCAAATAGGTGTTAGGTTTAAATGGACCCAGAAACTCTTCCCTTGAAGATGCAGGGAGGAGCAGCAGCACTTTGTTCAGCAGGATCCCTGGAGCTGCAGAGGGGCTGCTCAGGCCTTTTACTCCAAATATTCCTGTCATGGGCTCATGCTGTGCAAATCAGGGTGGGTGGGTTTGTTCAGTGAGAGAAACTAATTCAAACCCAGCAAAATCAATAGGAAAATTCATGAGCATCTCTCCCGCCAGTCATTTGCTTCTGCTTCTTCCATACTTGCTCCTGAGGTCAACAGAGGAACTGCAGCAGCCTGGGGAAAAGGCACATGCATTGGGATGGCCCGGGGGGGCAATGCCCCAGGACTGTGCCTGGCACTGCTGCCCACCAGGGATGCACCAGGACCTGGCACTGCTGCACGTTGGCTGTACCCAGAGAGTACTGACTGCAAGGAACCCCAAAACCTCCCAATTCTGGTGAAAACACTGCTGGAGTTCCTTGTTGTCACCCTTGAACATCCATGGCATTTGAGGAGACCCCAGGACCGTCCTCCCCCCTGCCCTGTGCCCTGAGGAGCAAATCCCAGTCGGACACTGCTAAGGGAGGATGATTTATCAGCAGATACAAATCAGACTGACTGTGTAGCAGCACTGATTAGCTGGAAATGAGGACTTGTGGAAACACAGACACATCCAAACACGACAGCCCCGCAGCCGCCACGGCCCTGTGGATCTCACTGAGCAGCTGCCAAGGTGGGGAGCAAAGATTTCACCTCGTCATAAGGATAATCCTATTCATACACCACAAATCCACAGTCCTGCCAGTGCAGTTTGGGATTGCACAGTTGGACACAGACAATACACCACCACGGTGTGGGGCATGAGCAGCCTTTGCAGGGTTACGTGGCATCCTTCCCCATCCTTCCCAAAAGTTAACAAACAGCTGGACTGGGTGCACAGTGGCAGAGGGAAAGAGCAGGTCCTGAAGGCACAGAGCAGTGTTGGAGTGAGCAAACACTCAAACCAGACTGGGCTGGCACCAGTCTCTGTGGGTGTGTGGTCACAGTGACCCATCAGCTGGTGCTGGGCAGTGCCCGGAGCAGCAGCCCCTGGATCACCAGGAGCCCCTGGATCACCAGGAGCTGTGGGAGCAGGATGGGCTCAGCCTGCACCCCCTGATGTGCCACTCAGTTGCCACAGGAGCAGTGGAGTTGCTGAGCAATTTGCTGCAGCACACTCGGCTCGGGGACTGGGAACAGGCAAAGCTTTGTCAGGAGCAGCACTGTTATTATTATTATTATGACTATTTAAAGAGCATCCCAGATGTGTGTGGCACTTTGAGGACAAAAATAATGGATGGGCCTTGCCCTCTGGAGCTGAAATAGCAGGAGCCCAGCCCCAGACAACAATGAGAGTGGCTGCACAGAGATGGAGGGAGGCAGCTCACAAAAGAGCAGGGGCTGCACCTTCCCTCCCCTCTGCTCCTGCTCTGCCCTGCTCTGACTGTGCCACCAGGAGTGGCTCTCCCTGGTTTTCACTGAACAGCCAATGGCAAGGATGGGGCAGGGGTTTGAGTTATTTTATCTCTCTCTTTAGGACTGAAGATGGTGGAGATGGAGGAGCCAGATGCATCAGCAGTGACACAGAGGGGGAATGGCTTCCCACTGCCAGAGGGCAGGGATAGGTGGGATTTGGGGAAGGAATTCTTGGCTGGGAGGGGGGGGAGGCCCTGGCACAGGTTGGGCAGAGAAGCTGTGGCTGCCCCTGGATCCCTGGGAGTGTCCAAGGGCAGGTTGGGATCCCTGGGATAGTGGGAGGTGTCCCTGCCATGGCAGGGGTGGCACTGGGTGATCTTTGAGGTCCCTTCCAACTCAAACCAGTGTGGGATTCTGTGAAGTTACTCTGTGAAAAGGGTGGGGATGGGGGTGAGCAGAGGCCAGAGCTCCAGGAGCCCACCCAGGGTCACAACATCCCACAATATTTGCAGGCTGCACAACTGGCTTTGCCCTCTGAGGCTCCACGATTGGTGTGTGGGCACTTCTCCACCCCAGGACCACACACACCTTGTGCTGTGCAGTGCCAGGACTGGCACCCAAAACCCAGTGCAAGCCTGGCACAGAGAATATGTGAGGCAGGAGAAAGCTTCTCACAGCTTTTAATGAGTTCTGAATCGGGTGCCAGGTCATTCCAGGGCTGTTTTGTGAAATTACTTAGATTTATGTCCAGCTATTTCATATCAGCCTGGAAAAAAAAAAAAAGCCCTGCCTCTGCTCAGCTCGGTGTGACGGTGTCACTGCTGCTGAGTCCACCCAAAGATTCTAATTTTTTATCTTTTTCATTTTTTTCCCCTTTGCACTGATTATTTTTTCCTAATTTGGTAATCCCAGCGAGATGTTTGGGATGCACTTGACAGAGCATAATATATCACCTGTCGAGAGATCCCAGCCTTAAAAAAGTGGGAAAATTACCAGGATAATTGCAGAGTAAACACGTGTCTGGGGCAGGGGAACTCCCTGGGGCTGGGGTGCTCCAGGAGATGTTCACCCTGCTGGGCTGGGCACTGGCAGGAGCCACCAAACTCAGGCTGCCCCACGGCTCCAAACACACCACAGCTGATTGTTTTAATACCAAAGTGACACCAAAGGGGGTCAAGTAAATAAATATGCATGCCTCACCAGTGCAAAATAATAAAATTCCAATGTGTGCAAGCCTGCTTGTTGAACATATGTTTGCAGCACGGCTAAGCCATCTGGCTCAATGTCAAGCATTTACACCAACTGCAGTCTTACACTACCTGACAGCAGAAAAGCTTTATTCCCCTGGTGTTTGGGCACAAATGGAGAAATATTATTGAAATGATTATCTGCATCAAGACTCAGATTTGGTTTGACATTTAGCTGGCTCTGTTTAATCCAAAGGGTTGTCTGAATGAATAAAGAGAAGGGTTCCTCCAGAAGATGCTGCGAGCAGCCAGGGAAAGCCAAATGATTAATGAGACTGAAAGGCTGGGTGGACCCTGCCCACCTCCACCCAGACCTCGGTGCCAGGAACTGCATGGGAAATCAGGCTGAGGCTCCTGGAGCTTGTCAGGAGGATGCTCACGGCTGAGGGGCTCTGCTTTTGGACCTTAGGAAAACAAAAGGAATAAGTCAGCTGCTCGCAGCCGGGAAGGGAAGGTCCGTGTCCTGATTAAAACCAATCCCACGGGGACAGGGGCTGGCACCCTGACATGGCAGGGGTGGCAGAGGGCAGGCTGGGCAGCCCCCTCCTCCCGGCGCAGGGGCTGCACCTCCATCCCAAAGTGGTCCCTCTCCTGTAACACGGGAGTGAAGGGAAAAACAACTCCTGGAGCTGCGGGAGCCGGGTGGGAGCTGGAGTCGTTTGAACTCCCGGGGTTGCTGAAGGCTCGGTCTGACAGAGATAAATTCATCCCAGAAATCAGACGTACTGCGTTTTAAAATCGAATGGGATGGAGCTGCCAGGCACAGGGCTCTGAGCAGTGTCATGGTCCAGAAATCACTCCTTGGGAGCACCAAAGCAGAGCCTCTTGCCGTGGCACAGCACAACAGCCTGCTGCTGGTCCTTTGTGTCTCCACTTCTGATTGTTGATTTGGATTTAAGCTTAATTCGGTGATTTGAGTTTAATAAGAATGTTAGACATGATTTCCTTCTCACTCTTACTTTTAATTAACTTTTTAATTGAGATTTAAATGAATTCTAATGAACAGAATTGGTAGCCTAATTGATTTGTTGCAGCAGTGTGGTGAGGGATCAGTATGCCAGCAGCATTTTGATATATTACTCCAGGATGTCAAACAGTTTACAGGTTAATTTTTTGGCAGAGGTTACTTAACGGCAGCAGAAAACAATAATTCACTTTGGATTGACTAGTAAACAGTTCCTAGTAAATTCCTGGTAAGAGCTGGTTAAACACACTCCTGCCTATGCCTTTGCCACCTTTGGTGTCTCCTTGGGAACTTGTCTGAGCTTTGTCCAAGAGCAGCTTTTGCCCAGATGTGCCCAGACACAAACTAGGAGAAGCCCTGGAGGGGTGGTTTCCCTAAATAAATCCATAATACATTCATTCCTGCAAATAAATGAGAAAATACACTCTTTTAGGACATTGAGGACAATGAGCAACGAGGAGCTTGAGGGGGCTGTGACTTTGGGCCACACGAGTCCCAGTTTGCCCCTGTTATGATCCAGACATTCCAGTGCATGGGAAGGGAAGGAGAAGGGGAAGGAGCAGCACGTGATTAATTGCCAGCTCCAGATTTCACAGCTTTGAGAGTGAATCAGCTGCTCAGAAGTGTTAACTCGCTAAAATATAAACTAATTTTAGTCGCTAGATATTAAAATATAATCCATCTTCACCCTCCATGGGGAAGGCTCACCAGAGGCAGGATGAGGCAGGATGAGGCCCCACACACCACCAGGCTGGGGGTCCATCCCAAAAGGGCTCCAGGGGCTCAGTGCTCTCCCATCCGATGTGTAAATCAGGGCAGTGTGGGGCCATGGGGGGAAATGCAAAGCTCTGGAGACGTTACTGCAGTCAGAGGGCAAAGCAGGATGGATGGAAAAGGAGAGCAGGGACAGTGCAGGGAAATGGGGTGAGAGACAGAAATATTACCAGCAACATCCAAAGGGCCTTGAAATGCAGAGTGCTCCCAAATTTAAAGGATTTGGGTTTAAAAGTTTCATTTTACGATTTGTAAGGAATTTATGTGAAAATAATATTCAAAGACTGGCACTTTTTTTTTTCCCCCCATAATACCATGCTGTTAAGTGGAAAGAAAGATCCATGGAGAACATTAAAATCCCTTCATGCTCCTGAACAGAGATGGGCAAAGCTGCCCCCAGGTCACTCTGGGGGTCCTGCTGTGTCCCCCCACACCATGGGCAGGTGTGTTTGGGTTGGAAGGACCTTAAATGCCACCCAGTGCCACCCCTGCCATGGGCAGGGACACCTGCCACTATCCCAGGTTGCTCCAGCCTGGCCTTGGACCCTTCCAGGGATCCAGGGGCAGCCACAGCTTCTCTGGAAAACCTTCCCCGAGGGCTCTGACACCCCGGACCCCCGGGCTGTGGGAGGGGGAGTTCACAGCACTGTGGCCCCACACCCTGTGCCTCTTGGTGTTACCAAAGAACTGAGTGCCAAGTGGAAGTGGGGATGAAAATTACTGGTGTCCCCTCTCATCCCCCTCCCAGATATCATGGCTTTTCAAACATGAAATACTGGAATTTATCATCTGTTTCAGTCTGCTCCAGTCAGGGTATTTGGTACAGCACATGCTCAAGATTAAAGGCAGAGCCTTTCTCAAATGCAGATTAATTTTGTTTTTCAACTTCTTAAGCTTCTGTTAACACCTTTTCTGCAATCAGTACAGTATCTTTTAAGTTAATTAGTTCTGGAAAAGAATTACCAGTGTAATTTGTGCTGAGCCCTCCCTCCCTTTCACTCACCAGACAGAGCAGCCTGTGATGGAGATAAAAGGGACACTGGAGGCTCCTCCAGTGACAAGAGGTGTTAGAGAGGAACTCTGATAACATCTTCAAACCATTTATCCCCTTTCAACTCCATAAATGGGGAGAGTGAAGGTTTGAGTTGGAGTCAAGTGTATACTTCCATAACCTTTGGAGTTTCCTCCTGAATTGTTTGGATCTCTAAACACCCACATCCCCAGCAGGGAGAACCTCACACCTCACTGGGACCCACTGTGGGTCCTCCACAACTGGTCACTCTTGGCCTGACCTTTCCCTCTCCTTGTCCCCACGGAATAAGTTGTTGGATCAACGGTGCTGCACAAGGCTCTGTGAAGCCTCCTGTGAAGCTGAGCTGAATTTGGGGCTTCAGACAGACCTTGAACATCTAAAATGAGGAATGTGCACCATTGTTGTGCCGTGAAGGGCTGACTGTCAGCAGAACCAGAGCTCCCACACCACATCTCACCCTCTCTCCAGGCTGGGGAGAAGCCACAGGTCTCACCCCATCTCATCCCACTCCAGGTGTTTCTGTGTGTCCGTGGGTTTTCACACCCCACAGGTACCCACAGTGAACACAACATCTCCTTGCCTTACTGGCAAGCTCAATACCCTCAGAGATCAATTGGCAGGGCATAGATGTACCTTTGGAGCAGCCCAGCCATGGGCTCTGGAGCAGAGCTGTCTCCTCATGGGCAGCAGTGACAGCCCAGATTTCCTGTCACCAGCCTGGTGACAGCCCTGAGACACCCCTGGCTGTGTGTGGGAGCTCCTCACACACTGCAGCTGGAGCAGGGGCAGGGCAGGGAGGAGGGAGCTCATCCTGGGGCTTCCCCAGCATCCAGCCACTTCCCTGGCCCCTAAGGATAATACATTTATTTTAGGGTGGTTAATCCTGTTGGAAACACACATAGCAGTGATGTGATGTTGGCTTCCACTATTAATACTTCGCATTAAAGTCAATTAATTAAATCCAAAGGGAAAATGTTTCTATAAAAAACTGTTCATTGAAGCCTGTTTTTTTCTCCATAAACCCCAAGTACAGCAGTGCCCAATCTGTCCCTCTTTGGAGTTTGCATTTGGAAGTGTGATCAGTATCAACTTTCCTGCTTTCAATGGGAGGATGTTTATTCATAATTTGCAATGAGAAAAGCCTGGGCAATTTGGCAAGACACATTATTCAGCTGATTCTGAGGTAGTTAAGCTGAATTAGCCAATAAGCTGAGAGAAACTTCTCAACAGCTGAAAAAAAACCCAACCTTGAGTGGGAACTGGTTGCTTTAATGGAAAAAAAAAAAAAAGTTGTTAACCCCTAATTGATCAAACAACCTAATATTCCCTTACACTATTATCCAACTTCTGAGCCCCATCACTCCAAAAAGGCTGCTGACAGTGCAGGATGGGCTGCACTGATCCCTGAGTGCACATATGTGTGGGTTGGACCCCAGTCCCTGGGACCTTAACCTGCCAAGGTCCATCAGTGTTACAGTGCAGGGTCAAAGCCAGGAGAGCAATTAGAAAAGGGGGGAAATCCTCTGGATTCCTGCTGCCTTTGGGGGATCTGTATTTGTTGGAAAGAAGGGACTGGCATGAGGCTGCCTGGCCACGGCTCCTCCTCTCTACATCCACTTTTCTTTTTTAAAGGAACTACCTGGCATGGGCTTGTTGCCCATTCCTCCATATTTTTTCAAGCTTTCCTCTGTATTTCTTCAGCCCCTTGGGGCTGAATTATTTTGCAGGACTGGTTAGAGCTTTTTTGCCTGTTGGCTCGTGTTTAATTTTAAAGTGGCAGGACTGAACATCCGGGTGCTGCTGCAGCTCATGGCTTTGCTGGTGAGAACATCCCTTGTGTGAGGAGACCCTGGTGCCATCACCACCTGCAGTTTGTGCAACAAGGGCCCTTGGACTGTAACCAGCATGTTGTCCATGCTCCAGCTCCACCTATCAGTGGAGTGTTTAGGGGGAAGGTGAGCTGTGACATCCCCTTGTTCCCAGCCAAGGGCTCAGCCCAGATGGCACTGGCAGCATTGGCAGCAGCAAGGGACTCTCCCTGACCCCCAGGCTGAGCAGCTGGGTGGGCCAGCACCCCAAAACTGCAGTGAGGGTGTCCTTATCCTCTTCCCTGCTGTCCCAGTGCTGGGCTGCTGGTCCCCTGGCACTGCTCAACCCCCCAGTGCTCCCCACGCAGGGACCTACGTGACCTGCCATATGAACCCACCAGCTCAGCGTGGCATTTGATCATTAGATAGGAGTTATTTAATTTATTTTTTACATACTGCAGTTAATTACAGCGTGTCTGATTGTGCTGATCATTTCTGCTCCTCCTCAGCCCAGTAATCAGCAGCCCCTCGCAGGTCTCGTGCGCGCAGGACGTGGTGGGTGATTTGTCTTTGGTGTGAAGCCAACTCAGGAAGCTTCTTTGGGGTTTTTCCCTGGATTCCCTGCCCCGGCAAGGGGCTGTGGTGTTCCCACTTGCCCCTGGAGATACCTGGTGCCAGATCCCAGAGAGGTGGCCAAGCCCCTGCCAGGCTGGTGCTGCTGCTCCTGCTCTGTCACATCCTCCAAGGCCGGAGTTACCTTCTCCTGGCACTGCCATGTGCCAGTTTGGGAAGTGTGGGAGATTATATCTACATGCCTTTCCCACGGCATGAGTGCTAGAAACTGAGAAATACCAGGAAAAAGTGAGGCTGGAAAATGAGCAGAGTCAGGCAGCCTCTCTCTAGGTGCCTATTTTTTCCTTCAGTGGCACAGAAATGAGGACGTGCCTCCCAAATTCCTGCAGCTCCCTGTAGTGGCAGAAGTTACGTACCAGGAGGGTTTCCTCCTGCACTCATCACTGCTTTTTTTCTTCTTCTGAATGATGCTCTGAGTAACTGCCTCTATGATATCATCTGCCGAGGCCTTTCAAGTTTCTGCTTTGCATTAAAGACAAAGAATTCTCCACAATTAATGTGCTTTGAGGGTTTCCTGTCACAAGGAACGTAATTAACTCTTTGCTGGCCTAATTTCTGCATTTTAAAAAGTAGCCCGATAATGACAAAAGTGGAGCACTCAATCCACAGGATAGCCATTAACCACACTCCAGCATTGTGCCGGCCCCATTCAGCCCACAATTACTGTCAGGGAATGGCACTGGAAGCGGCTCCTTGTACGCAAACAAGAACACTGTTCATTAAAGGCCACTTCCAATAAAGCACAGTCTATATTTGTAATGAATATTTGAGAAAGAAAATACAATCCTGGATTTCCAAAACTGTGACAGTTATTGTTTTTTAATAACAGACTGTCTTGGGTGCGGGGAATGACAGATGTCAGTGCAGAGGCAGAAATGAGGTGACTGCTGTGGAAGCTTTGAATCCAGCTATGAACAACCAGGCTCGGGGTATCCAGGGATGGAAAGCTGGGCCAAGGATGTCCGGGGATGGGGAGAGCAGGTTGGACTGGGGGCTTGGAGCAACCTGGGATAGTGGAAGGTGTCCCTGCCCATGGCAGGGGTGGAACTGGATGAGCTTTAAGGTCCCTTCCACCCCAAACCATTCCGGGATTCTGTTCTCTGACAAATTCGGCTTCTCGGTGAGCACCGACAGCCGGGGCCGTTCTCCATGTCCCGGGCTGGCACAGGGGGATCGAGCTCCCCTGCCCAGGGAGCTCAGCGGGGACAGAGACAGGGACAAGGACAGGGCACTGGAGGAGCCCCGGGACAGGGAGGCGATGGAGCCCCGGGACAGGGAGCCGATGGAGCCCCGGGACAGGGAGGCGATGGAGCCCCGGGACAGGGAGGCGATGGAGCCCCGGGACAAGGAGGCGATGGAGCCCCG
>WEIV01023735.1:466903-478835 GCA_013390005.1 Calyptomena viridis
GAGAGCAGGTTGGACTGGGGGCTTGGAGCAACCTGGGATAGTGGAAGGTGTCCCTGCCCATGGCAGGGGTGGAACTGGATGAGCTTTAAGGTCCCTTCCACCCCAAACCATTCCGGGATTCTGTTCTCTGACAAATTCGGCTTCTCGGTGAGCACCGACAGCCGGGGCCGTTCTCCATGTCCCGGGCTGGCACAGGGGGATCGAGCTCCCCTGCCCAGGGAGCTCAGCGGGGACAGAGACAGGGACAAGGACAGGACACTGGAGATGCTCCGGGACAGGGAGGCGATGGAGCCCCGGGACAGGGAGGCGATGGAGCCCCGGGACAGGGAGCCGATGGAGCCCCGATGTCCCCAAGCCCCCGGGGCCACCCCGGGCCGGCGCCGCTCGGCGCTTCCACACGGCAACAGTGCCCTCTGTCGGCCGGCACGGGAACAGCCGGGACAGGGGGACACCCGGGACAGAGGGACACCTGGGACAGTGGGACAGCTGGGACAGAGGGACAGCCGGGACAGGGGGACAGCCGGGACAGGGGGACACCCGGAACAAGGGGACACCCGGGACATANTGTCAGCCGGGACACGGGGACACCCGGGACAGAGGGACAGCCGGGACAAGGGGACAGCCGGGACAGGGGGACAGCACAGTAATAACGGGAACATCCCTGGAACTCGGGGACATCCGGAGTAACGGGAACATCTCTCGGATACCGGGACACGTCGGGAATATGGGAACACCCCCGGAACACGGGGACACCACGGGAATACGGGGACATCCCTCGGAATAGGAGGACACCCCCAGAACAGGGGAAACCCCCCAGGAATACGGGAACCCCCATAAAGGTGCCAGCACGGGCATAGCACAGGGACCCCGCTTGGAATTAGGGGACCTCCCCGGAGCACAGGGGACCCCCCTCAGCACGGTGACCTCCCCCCGGCAGCACAGGGATCCCCTCTGGAATGCGGGACCCTCCCAGCAGCATGGGATCCCCCTCGGTAACTGATTTCTCCAAAAACTGGATTTGGGAAAGGGTTTGGGAAATGTTTTAGGAAAACAGCAGATTGATGATGACATTTACTGGGGTCAAACTCAGCTCTGTTGGTCTCGAGGTTTTCATGCACAAGAACATTCCAAAGAACTCTGGATTTTAAGGAAACCGTTGAACTTTGAGGGAAGAGGGGATCCCTTAACTGAGAAGTCAGAACATTTTGCACAAATATTCCCTGGCAGTGTGTAGTGGTGGAGTCACCCTGGAGGCACTATTGTATTATTTTATAAATATATAACTATATAAATAGGCACAATTATTTAAATATAATATACAAACATATACTGACTACAACTCCCTGACAGGAGGGGGGAGCCAGGTGGGGTCGGGCTCTGCTCCCAGGGAACAGCGACAGGAGAAGAGGAAACAGCCTAAAAGTTGTATCAGGGGAGGTTTATGTTGGATATTGGTAACAATTTCTTCCCAGAAACAGCTGTCCAGCACTGGCACAGCTGCCCGGGGCAGTGGTGGATCCCCATCCCTGGAGGAATTGAACAGCCTTGTGGATGTGGCACTTGGGGACAGGGATCAGTGGTGGCAGTGGTGGGGGAATGGTTGGCCTGGATGGTCTGAGAGGGCTTTTCCAGCCTAAACCATTCTGGTTTTGTATGATAATATTTTCTCTTTCCACTTTTCTCTGTGTTTTTTAGCAGGTGAACACAGCCTGGAATCAAGAGTCCTGCAGCATTAGCCTTTCTTTTTCTGCCCAAGTGTGCAGAAACAGGTAAAGCAATGTAAAATTACTCCATAATCAAATATTTACTGCCTTTGCTGTCTGGGGTTAAATATGTTCTAGTCAAATGCAATACCTGCTCTTTAATAAATAATATTCGTAATTAATTAATTTTTATTTATTTAATATTTTCATTTTTTTTAAGATGTATTTTGGGTGATGTTTCCTCTGTTCTTTCATTGCCCAGCAGCTGTTTCAATTCAGTGACAGTCACTGTTTGGTCTTTCAGGTTTGCCAAAATCCCATCTCTTCTTCTCTCTCAGCAGTTCAGGGCTGCCAGGCCCCTCTCCAGCTGGGATTGGAGACAGATCCTGGCTCCAGCCTGCAGAGGGGACTTCCAAAAAGAGGCAAAGCAAGCAAAGTAAAACCGTGTGTGGTGAGGGCTGGGGCACAACCTCAGCACAACCACGGCACAACACCTGAACACTGAGTTTTAAGGCCCTGGAAGGGCTCCCTGTCCTGACCTGTGCTGGTTTCATGGTTGGACTCGATGACCTGGAACATCTTTTCCAGCCTGAAGGATTCCCTGGTCCCAGCCACGTGTGGGGGCAGTGCCAGCCTGGGCCTGGGCACCCCCAAAGGTGTCACTTCTGAGGGATGTGGATCAACGTGTTTAATAGGAGTTATTTCAGAAGCTGCTGCTGCTCTAAGTGTGTCCAGCCATCAGCAGCACCAACTTTTGTTCTCCTCTCACCCCAGGGTCTGCTCTCCTACACACGCAGGATTCCCAGCCCCAGGCCAGTCTCTGCAGGTGACATCCAGGACCCCACACTGGATATTCCAACGGGCTTCCAAGGCCATCACACCGTGCCTTAGACCAGCACAAACCCAGCCATTATGTGACTTTTTGAGCTCTCACAGAAATTCCAGCCCAGGGAGGGAAACAGTAACGTGGCAGGAGGAGAGTCTGTGGGATGGAGTAGCTTTCTCTGCTACAGGAGTAATTCCCAAAATAACTTTGGTTTCTCCAATACCAAAACTATATTTACTTAAGATTTTACAAACAAAAATCTTACTAATCATGAAAAAAGAGAAATAAAAATGTTGTTGACTGTGTTAAACCCTAACATGGCTATTTAACTTAATGGCATCACACATGCTGATAAATCCCAAGGGATCCCTCCCCCTTTCTCCCTAGTGGGATAAACACGGTTTGTCACATTGAGGGAACACTCTGTAGTGCAGGAATAATCAGAACATATTGTTGGATCCAATTTTCTATCACTTACTTTTTTGCTGTCAAACAAAAGTAGAGCCCAGTACACAATTTAGTCATGGGTGGAAGGAGAATTAGCTCTACAATGTGACCAACTTTCCGAGGTAAAAGCCGAGGTGCTGCAGCCTGCATTAATTCCCACTGTTCTGTGCCCTCACAGATGCCATGAAAGGGGTTTGATTTTCACTATTATGTACTTTACATGTTGCTCGTATTTCGTCAATGGGCTGCTTCCCTCCCTGTGTTCCCTGCAGCTGATCTAAAAGGCCTTTTGAAAGGAAGCTGGCCTGGTGCAGACAAAGCCTGATTCTTCCTCCCCTGCCATGTCACGCCACCAAAGGGTCTGTGCTCCCTGTCAGTGTCTCAATCCAAGTGTCCTGCCCGGCCCCCGGGGCTCCTCCAGCACCTCATCCCTCCACTCGTGTCCCTCGGACAGACAGACACACTGGGGCACCCTCAGGAGCCCCCCTGGTCCCTCAGGGGCTCCTGGGGGGGGACAAGCCCTTGGCTGAGGTTCTGATGGGGTTCAGTGAGAGTGACCCTGTTCCCTCCTCGGGGAACAAACCCTCCCAGCCCAGGGATGAATGCACAGGAGTGGGTGTGGAGCTGGGCAGAACCCCCTGCAGCCGCCCCCGAGCCTGGAGAAAGGGAAAAGGGAAAGGAGGAAAGGGAATGGGAGTTGGGAAAGGAGTGGAAAAGGGAAAGGGGAAAAGGGAGAGGAAGGAAAACATGGAAAAGGATAAGGATAATCACAGAACAGAATCACAGAAACATTAAGGTTAGAAAAAACCTCCAAGATCATCGAGACCAATCTCACCTTGTCAACTAGACCAGAGCACTGGCAAAGTCATTAAAGGAGAAGGAGAAGGAAGGAAAAGGAAAAGGAGGAAAGGAAAGGGAGGAAATGGGCTGGGGCCAAGCTTTCCCCTGTTGGTGCAGCTCCTGGCCAGGGGGACCCTGAGGGTGCAGCTCCCTGGGGTTTGCTGGCACCACCTGGGAAACTGCTGTGGGTCCAATACAGACAGAAACTGTGACACAGGGAGGGTTTTAGCAAAACAGAGGGGAAACCAGTTCTCTCCCTGTCCCTAAATGCTACTTGGGCCAACTCGAATCATTCTGTTCAGCCACAAAAACTCCCACCCCACAGTCCTGGTTGTCCTGCAGGGACATGTGGCCACTGACCCCATGGGTTTGCCTCTCAGCCCTGTCAGTGTTGCCTGCCTGCTTCTGGCAGCAACTCCAGCCCTCTCAGGAAAACATCCCAATGGATTCATAAACTTTAAATCAAGCACTGAGAGTTCAAGAAGTGATCGGGAAAATGTCACCTTGAAGTGACCTGCCCCTGGCGTGTGGTGACCACACCTGAGGGAGGATTGCCAGGTCAGATGGACAAAAATGTCCACTGGGAATGGGAAAACAAAGCACCAGGGGGAGAAGTGCCCACCTCGGAGCAGCTAGAATATGTTTGCAGCACTTTAGATGAGACTCTGGGTGCTGGGCAGAGCAAACAGCCATTTGGAGGGACCACACTAACTCAGCTCTTACTCCTTTATGTAATTCCACCAAACTCCCACCAGGGCATTGCTTGTCCTGTGTCCCACCAGCCCCTCAGCATCTCCTGGATCATTGTCTCCCGAAATGTGGAGGCACAGCCAGCTCTGTGGCCACACAATGCTCTTTATCTGCCATCCAGTTTGTCTGGCATCTGACATTCACACTGGAGTGCCGAGGGCTCCCCCGCCCCGCACTGTGCCACCACATCCCTCGTCCTGAGCAGCAGCCAAAAATGTGAGCAGGGAATGCCAACAGGGGCGAGCTGCTGCCTGGACAAATGGAATATGCTAATGCAAAGTCTTTAGAAACGGGAATGGAAAGGGAAAAGTGTTCTGTACGGGCTAAGATATCAGGGAAAAGACTTCAGGCTTGTCCCAGCCTGACTCCCAAGTGCTGAAGTGCCAGCACTGCAGACTCTGAACCACACCTGAAAAAAGTGTTAAATTCCACCTCAAAAAGGTGTAAAATTCCACCTCAAAAAGGTGGAATTCAGGGCAGAACAAAGTGCAGCATCAATTCCGTGGGACTGCAACACTCACTTGTGATCTCTCCGACACGTATTTTAAAGTACATTATGCAATACATAAAAAATAATGATTTTGAGACAAATTAAGCCATAACAGCCTCAGATCAGTTTGTCTACACAGTTAATATGTTGATTAATGTCCTGTTAGGACTGAGACACTCATTTTTATCTCATTATTCAATTCGGTGTTTTCCCATAGCTATCGAATAAAAATGTAATTATTGCTCTAAATTATCATAGAACACAGGATGGTTTGGGTTGGAAGGACCTCAAAGTCCATCCAGTGCCACCCCTGCCATGGGCAGGGACACCTCCCACTATCCCAGGGACCCCAACCTGCCCTTGGACCCTCCCAGGGACCCAGGGGCAGCCACAGCTTCTCTGCCCAACCTGGGCCAGGGCCTCCCCCCCCTCCCAGCCAGCAATTCCTGCCCAACATCCCCTCTCTCCCTGCCCTCTGGCACTGGGAAGCCATTCCCTGTGTCCTGTCCCTCCAGCCCTTGGCCCAAGTCCCTCTCCAGCTCTCCTGGAGCCCCTTTAGGCTCTGCAAGGGGCTCTAAGGTCTCCCTGGATCCTTCCCTTCTCCAGGGGAACGTTCCCAGCCTGCTCAGGTCCCTCTGGATGCCATCCCTACCCTCTGGACATCACCCCCTCTCTCCAGTGTGGTGAGCACCCCTTGGTGCCAGCAGCAATCCTGCTCTGGGTGCTCCTGCACACCCAGCACCATTCCCAGCGGGATCTGCTCCAGGATCTCAGACTGACAAGCCCACAGTTCCCTGGCTCTCCTCGTTTCCCTGTTTACAGACAGGGGTTGTGAATCCCCATTCCCAAACTGCCACAGCTCCAGTGTGGTGGGAAGTGGCTGAGCCACCTCTGGCAGCTCCCTCGGGATCAGAATTCCATTGTTATTAATTTTCACATGGGGTTTCTTGAGAAGCAGCAGCACAAAGAGGGGCTGTGCTGGGGAGGAGGAATAAAAAATACTTCAATTAATATGACTGTTTATTAATACGACTTTTCCTGCTGACAGTTGGCAAAGCAAGTGCCCAGAGGGCAGAGCTTTGTAAAAGAGCCCAGGCCCTGTGTGGTTCAGGTGCCCAAGGATGGTGATGATGGATGATGGATGCAGAGCCATTCCCACATGGTTGGATGGACTTTGCTGCTGTTTGTTCCTTGGCCTCAGTTAACTGAGCAGTTTGTACCTTCTCCATGCCCCAGTCCTCCTGCTCTGAGTGCAGGTCAGACACACTCAGCCCTGGCTTTATTTTATTTACTCACTGAAATTGTAGGTGGGCTCTAAACATCCAGTGGTTATTCAGAAATAGTAGCTGTTGATATTAAAAATAATGATTGTCTATTTAAAGAGTCAATCTCTTGTTAGAGTTGCCAAAGAGCAATTTAGTTGCCAAGTTGAGAGGTAGAGACCCTTGAAAACAAAATTAAAACTTGGCAGTTCTGGGTTGATGGTTGGACTGGAAGACCTTAGAGGGATATTCCCATTATTTCCTAAATTATCTGTGATTCTGTGAAGTTCTTTTTTTTAATACTTAAATATTGTACAAAAGGAAAGCTCAGGTGGTTTCAGTGTTTTCATTTTTCTAAATTTTTTTTCCAGATTTTTTCTGTTTAATCAAACAAATAAAATGAAAAAAAAAAAAAACCCTCTGTTTCTTTTTGGTGCCTCACTTCCAACAGGATTTTTTATAAGGAACTAAAGGTTGTAGGAGATGTTCCTGGAGGTCTTCTCCACCCTTAGTGATTCTATGAAATTCTATGAATTCCATGAAGAGCTCAGACTCAAACGCACCTGCAGGAGCATCTTTGTCTCGATGCTCATTTGAAGGACCACGAAAAAGGGGGAAAAATTATATTCCCCAGAGAAGAGTATCCATGGGGAGGCCTAAAATCTTCAAGAACTTCCCAGACATCCCAACCATTGCCAGCATTTTCCCACTGGGTGTCTGCCAGAGGCTTCCCAGGGCACGGGGCGTCCCAGTGCAGCAGAGGGAGAGTGGAGGGTACCCAGCACCCTCCCAGCAGGGCTCAGGGCTGGCACCAGTGCCCTCCTGTCCCAGCAGCACCCAGAGGATCTGCCCTGGCACTGCCTCCTGCCTCTCCTCCCAGCTCAGGCAGAGCCGTGGGTGCACAGCCGCTGTGGAGGAGGTATCAGGGCTGCTTAGCTTGATTGAGAAAGGTTAATTACATGTGAAATGAGACTGGGATTCAGACTGTGTTTGCTCTAGATTTTGTGTAATGTTATATCAACACTGGGATTCTCTGTTATTCTATTAACAAAATAAATTCATTTTGTTTGGTTTCATTTTACTGTTGTTTTAATCCCACTGAACATTTATACTGTTATTTAATTTTACTAAACATGTGTGAATAGTAAAATACCTACAGAATTAAACTACCCAAGGATATTAAAGTGATCCAGTTCTCATGGAGATTTGATCTGCTAATTAGCCACACCAATTTTATGGATCATTGCAGCGCACTTAAAATGTATTGTTATATGTTCATAATCTTTCCTTAATGAGCTTTTATTGAGAGCACAGGCCAGGCACAGCACAGTGCTTGGCACAGGGGCTGTTTCACACCCTCAGTGCCTGTGCCTGGTTCATGACATTCCAGCCCCCCAGGAGACACCAGTGAGGGGCACAGGGACGTGACCTTGCACGATTTGGGGTTGGCAGAGTGGGGACGGGGTCCCCTGTCCCCCCGGGGAAGGGACAGCTCAGCCAGGGCACAGGGCTGTCCCAGCAGCCCCACCCCGGGCTGTGCTCACAGGAGGGAGAATCCACTTTGAAATCCAGGAAATCAGGAGCACCCGGGAGGGAGCAGAGCTCTGGCTGCATCCCACCACCCCAGCCCTGGGGGCACTGCCAGCAGCTGTAGGTGCTTCCCACTGGGCTCTGAGCATCCACCAGGGGCTGTGCCAGCACCTCATGGCACCTCAGGTGGGGAAAGGGAGCAAAATCCACCTGCAAACCTGCTCCTGCTCAGCTCTGCTGCAGCTCCAAAGCTGTGGGACAGCACGGGATGCTTTTGTCCTGGGGTGGGGGTGCTCTGGGAATCATGGATCTGCACACTGGGATGGCCAGGTCCCTCAGCTGGCATCAGTGGAGCAGGAATCCAGCCCCATCCCCTCAGTGGGAAGAATTAGAACCAGATTTAACCTCTTACCCCCACAGATTATCTTTGGCCTAAACATGCACAAATGAGAGTCAGGAAGATGCTGAAGGTTTGTCGACCCTCCCTGAGGAGGCAGTGGCGTGAATGGGGTGTCCCAGCACCAGTGGGCTCAGTTTTGGCTGGCACAACTTGCAGTTCTCCCCTCCTGGAGCTCTCTGACCCCACCTGAGGTGCCCAACACCTTCATGCAGTCCCAGGGGAATGTGAAGAATGAGGCAGCACTGAGCAGTTTGGGAGCATCTTTCGGTGGCTTTACAATTGTGTCATTTTTCCTGCATGGTCCTGGCGTCTGAGATCTCCATGCCCACACACCTGCATTTCCACACACCTGCATTTCCACACACCTGCACACCCAAGAGCAGGGCACCAGTCTCTGGAAGCCACCACCCACTCCAGTGGGCATGCCACGTGAAGCACAGGATGACACCTGCCATCTCCAGCCTGGCACGGCCGTGGCTGATCCCCCCTGAGGCAGGTGGGGTCTCTGTAACCAGAGATTCTGTCCTAAAGCCAGAGCTATGGGGTCACTTTCTGACTCATGGGGTTCTCAGCAGATGTGGGGATCACTGACAGAGCTGGATGGAGCATTCCCTGTCCAGTGAACTGTTCACATGTTCCCTGTGAATCTGCCTAGTTTGGGTGGTCTCACCTCTCCTCTAGAGCAGAAGATCATTGAATTAGGGAATGATTTGGGTTGGAAAAGTCCTCTGAGCGATCAAGTCCAACCATTCCCCCAGCACTGCCAAGGGCACCACTAACCCACGTCCTCAGGTGCCACATCCAGAGGGCTTTTAAATCCCCTCATGGACGGGGACTCCACCCCTGCCCTGGGTAGTTGTGCCAGGGCTGAACAGCCTTTCTCTGAAAAGTTTTTCCCGATATCCGACCTAAAGCTCCCCTGGCCCAACCGGTCCCAGCTCCACAGCGATGCCCGGGGCTGAGCTTTGCGCCAGGGCAGACACGGAGATGCAAACGCGATGGGGAGCGGTGACATCGCGGCGAACACAACCCCGGCTGTTCCCGGGGGTCCCGCCATCCCACCCTGCCCCATCCCGGGGGCTTCCACAGTCCCCGTCCCCGCGGCTCTGGCGGGGTTGCTGCTTAATTAATCAGAGGAAAGCCTGGCGAGTTGAGAGTGAATCGCGGATCACGACTGTGCTGTTTGGCGCCGGCACGGGCTCATTTAACAATTCAAGGGTCACTACCTGCAAAAGTGAGGACACCGCTTACAAGCGCGCCGGTCCCGCCAGCTACAATGTGCGCGCCGGGATAATGAACTTAAAACAATCGTAATTAGCAGGCCGAGACAAAGGATGAAAATTAAAACGGAACGGTGCGGTGCGTGCAGCCTGCTTGTAGAACAGCGCTAAGCCAACTTAATCCATTGTAAGTGTCCGCGGGCTGGGGGGCGCGGGGGCGCCCCCGCATTGTGCCGCCGTTGTCATTGACTGATCAGGCCCTTTGAGCGCGCTTTCAGAGTCAATGGACCCACCTGAATAGATGAAAGGCAGGCAGCTCCTGACAAACAAGGGGCTGCGGAATATTCATTGTGCATCTGCGAGGGAAAGATTAATGTATTAGAAATTAAAATGGGCCCGGGCCGTATGATCTTGCTCTAACACTTGGCCAGACCTGTGTCACCCACCGCGAGCGCCTGAAGTCGGCAGACAATCCTGCCAAGGTAGCGGGAATCATTAAGCATCCGGCTATTGTGCGCGGTGAATAATAAAACTTTCCCCCTATTCTTTGCCCGGAGCTGACAATGAATAATTCCGGAGCTATTTGCAATGTTAACAGCACCTATCTTGCCCATCCATTCCTTCACGATAAGGATGGAAATATGCATTTCAACAGTCTGCACAGATAGTGATTCACAGGCGCTTCAAAGGACACCTGCCACTCAAGCGAAGGGCTGTCAGTCTCCCGCCGCCGCCGCTGCCAGCAAAATGGCGAAAAAGATTATCTGCACTTTATTCCTTTTCTCCTCCGATTATAACACCGGTACGTTTGCCATCGACTGACAAGTGATTTACACTCGCTGCTGTAATGTGGTTAAGCCAGGAAAAGCTATTCTCTTAGGCAGCCCTTATTCCTTCAAGGTTTACAACTGTATCCAATACCCTATCGCGGGTGTGATCGCGGCCGTACAGAATGCCATTAGGGGAGATATTAGGAGCGTTTAATCTGTTTGCGAACATAAAGGTGACAGTGATAAAGTCCCGTGTCTGACGTCAGGACCCGGCCAGCTCAGCCGACTAACCAGGAGAGGGGCACAGTTCTGGGGGGCTGACGGAGGCTCCGGAGCTCACAACACGTCCCGGGAACGGGCACGGCTCACGGAGACTCTTTCGGTCTGGAAGAAGGGTAAGTGTGAAAGCCCCATCCCTGGATGTGCTCAAGGCCAGGCTGGATGGGGCTTGGAGCTGTGCAGCTCTCAAACAGCCACAGGCCCCGTGCAGCAGCTGCTCCTGCTCCGCTCTGGCTGCTCGCAGGGCAAAAACAAGCAAAACCCCACTGCGCTGTTCCCTTTTTTCTGAAATATTTTCCAGATTATTTGCCCTGAAGTCTTCCCCCACAATCTCCCCATTGTGCCAGCCGGGGGACTCCCTGGGCAGCTGGGCTCTGCTCCATCAATGTCCACTTTCTTTCGGCACCAGCAGCAGGAATATCAGGAATGACTCAGAGCTCCAACTCTTTCCAGTGGGAAGCAGCTTGAGTTGGAGAAGAAGTGCTGTGTGCCCTGGTGGCACCATTCCCACTGAGTGCTGGGCAAGGGCTTGGGGACACAAAGCTCCCCAAAATCTACCCTGATCCTGTTGGCAGCACATCCATGTCAGCAGAACCTGGCACCTGGCAGTGCCAAGAGCAAGGGCTCCTTTGGTGCCAGCACCAAAGTGTCACCAGAGCTGGTCTGGGCCCCCACGGACCAGGCAGGGTCCTGGGTCCCACTGGGATGCACCCCTGGAACTCAGCTGTGCTGACTGGGAGCTGGGAGCCCAGAGGCAAGGAACAGGACACTGTGATCCCAGTAAATGGGTCAACGTGGATTGCAGATCCCTGCAGCTTGCAAGAGTTTAAGGGGTGCAGGAACTGTGCTGGTGTCCCAGGAACTTTGCCAGGCAGGGCTGGGACCAGGAACAAGGAATGCTGGAGACAGGGCAGGGACCAGGGCAGGACCCAGCACATCCCCACAGACCCCTCCTCTCTGCACAAGCCCTGTCCCTGTGTGAGCCCCAGCTGTCTCCATGCCCAACAAAGGGGCATTCTCTGCCTGTGTGGCACTGCTGGAGATGCCACGCTGGAAACCTTGACTCCCAGGGTCAGTCTGCAGGGATGTTGGTGCCCCATCAGGCACTGAGGTCACCCCCAGCAGCCCCCACACTGCCCCACAGCCTCTCATCCTCTCCAAACCCCAGGGAATATCCTGTCTTCATCTAACAACTCCACATACAGATTTTCCCAATATAGGAGAGGGGGTGGGAGAGGGCTGGGGGTGTAGCAAGGCCAGGTGGAAATCTCTCCAAGGAGAAAATACTAATAGCACGTGCTCCTTGGTTTTAGGATGCACTGGGAATGCAATTAAATAGCATGTATGGGGTTGTTATTAAATGTATATTTAATAATATGCAAATGTTAACCTGAAGGAGAGAAGACTCTGGAGAG
>WEIV01023736.1:4715-32116 GCA_013390005.1 Calyptomena viridis
AATCTACTCATAGGTTTGTACATATGAAAGTGTGTGGGGAGAAAAAACAGGAAAACAATACAGGAAAAAAAATGAGGTTTTTTTCTGAGCAGTCCTGTGAGACAGTGCAGTTTGTCATAGTTTTAGAAATTAGGAAAAAATTCTTTGTGTAAAGGATGGTTAAGCATTTGAACAGGCTGCCCAGGGAAGCAGTTGAATCACCATCCCAGGAGATATTTACAAGACATGTAGAAGTGGCACTTAGAGGCATGGTTTAGTGGTGGACTTGGTAGTGCTGATTTAACAGTTTCACTCAATGGTCTGAAAAGCTTTTTCCATCCTAAACTATTCTATGAAGCTGTTTCTTAAAAATACATATATAAAAAAATAAAATAAAAAACCCAACAGCTATTGCACTTAATTTTTTTGATTTTCTCTTTATGTCCTTGACATATCAATTTTGTTCTAAGGAAAAGAGAAAACTGAGAGAGACAGTTACTCTAGAAACTGAGTGAACTGTTACTCTAGTTCAGGCCTCAATTTCTCCAGAATTTTCACTTGCCAAGTGTGATGGAAACTAAACTGACTTTAGTTGTTTTTCTTGGAACTATACTTGGACTTGAAAAAAGTCCCAGAAGTAAAAGGAGTAAAAGGAGAGAGCAGTCCAAGAGATGTTTATAGGAAGTGAAAAACTTAAAGA
The DNA here is from genome assembly GCA_013390005.1 of Calyptomena viridis. Taxonomy (NCBI): domain Eukaryota; kingdom Metazoa; phylum Chordata; class Aves; order Passeriformes; family Eurylaimidae; genus Calyptomena; species Calyptomena viridis. The sequence continues at coordinate 5,395 of WEIV01023736.1, forward strand.
GATCGGTATGGAAGAACAATGGTGTAATTTTCATTACTTTTACTTAATCTCATTCTATTAGGACATTTTTTCTTTCTGTTATTGTACATGCATCACCAAGAGAATATTCTTGTAGAAAATTTGCATGTTAACAGAACAACTGACTAAATAACTCTAATAAATTCATTTATTATTCATTTCCCAAAACAAACATGAAATGAGAAACCCTCCAAGGCTTTCTCTGTAATGAATGTTACTGAATTTTTCTTTATAGCATCTATACATTAGATAGACAAATGAAAGAAAAAATAATTATGCAATACTAAATAAAGGAGAAAAGGAATAACATGCAAAAAGCTGAAATAAATCTCATTTTTTGTTAAATACCAAAAAGACCACTAAGAAGTTATAATGACATGCTGCAAGCTTGTTGGGTTTTTGTTACCCTGGGAAAATTGACAACACTTCAAAGTATTTTATCTGCTACAATCATCTCAGTAAAAAGAATTTAGAAGAGCTAATGCAATATACACTTTTATTTAATGCCAACAAGTTTTTTTTAAAAGACAAGTTGAAAGTACAAGCGATCAAATCGAAATGCTAAGAACACAGATTTTACAACAGAACTATAGTGCATGATAATGAGAGTGAATAAAATAATATTTTTTATTTTTATAGTAACATGTACATTTCAGCAAAGCATAAGTAGAGTAATCACAAGTGGGAACATTTCATGTAAGCACACAGTTTTAGTGATTACTATAATTCAAATAGGAGAGATTGCTATATAAACTGGTTATTCAAGAGTAGGCTGTGTACTGCAAAAATTTATCTACAAAAATGACCATTATGCTTTTTGTACTGAAAAATGTTAATTGTATCTATATTTTTCTCTAATTTTTTGCATTCCATAGATTCAAGCATAACATTTTCTCTATTTTCCTACTTTCTAGCCATTAAATATTACCATTCTCCTGAATTCATTGTGGCAGAAGTAGCTTGCAATAAGGCACTGAAATGAAGAAAAGATAAAGGCTTAGGGGCCATTCTATGGTCAACATTTTATAAATAGAATTTTCTAGAAGAAATGTGCAGTCAACAGTCAACCGATGTCAGTACCAAGACAGGGAGTCAGTGTCTTCACCATTGTTCCATCAGAGGGAAATTTGATAATTAGGCAATTTTTCAAGGTAGAGACAGTCTGGTGCTTGATTTGGTCTATCCCAATTGAATGGGCTCTCGGAAAACACCAGGTGCTACTGTTGCAGGCCTCATTTTCTTATGAAGGAAACCTAAATGGAGAAAAGTATGTTGTCATGAGGTTTGTCAAAATACATGGACAGGAATGGAGGCAATACAGGAAGGCACATGCAAACAGCTTAGCATTTAATTAACCAGAATAAAAAAAAGCTTTGGAGAGATTTACTATTTGTGATACAAACAATAATATGAAATACTGGAAGAGAGTAAAAAGGCTGTGAGAATGTTTTGCAAAGAATACGGAAAGTCCTTTATTTTCTTCCTTATTCTGTCAGGAAGGTGCACTCAAAAAAGTCCACTGGTTGGAAAGATTTTGACCACTTACATCTTCATTTATCTTTCAGAAGAGTTTTTGATCTTCTGAAAAAAAAATATAGATGTGTAACTACTAAGACTATATCAGATATAAGGCTTGAAAGTGGTAGCAATATTAAAAAAAAAAAAAAGAACCTAAAAACCAAACGAGACAGGCACAGACCAGGGAAACACCTCAGCTTTGGGATGGAGGAACCTGTTAATGAGTTCCCCTGCTCCCTATCATTTTACAGTTTAAAAGACCTAGGCCTTCTCAAAAATCAAAGTTTTTGAGCAAATGGATAAGTCTCCAGTTAAATTCAGATTTTGATATATAACATGTGTAATATGTAATTATGCAAAGAAAATTTATTCATTGGAACTTTGAATATGAAGAAACAAATCTTAATTCAACTTAAACAAAATGGAATAAGGAAAAAAAAATAAGTCAGGTATCAAGAAGTCAAGGTTTTGAACTATTCTTAGAAATATGTAAGCTATATCAGGTTTTTTAAGTTTTAAGGGATGATTCAGATGAAATAACATTTTCCAAACTCACCACAGTCATTTATACTCCTAAAAGTATTTTGAGTTCCTTGCTCATAATGCTGAGTATAAGCAAGAGATTATTTATTTTTCTTGTAGGATTGGTGGGTATTGGTTTCTACTTTTTTCATTTTTTTTCCTTTTTGATAGTGGAGAAAAGTTTGCAAGTAAGTAGTGTCCTTTGCAGAAAGGGATGTATATTTCTAGGAGGTCTTTCACCTCATAAGCATATCTTAGACAGTCATATTTTCTTTTTGAAAGTCGTTCTCTCTCTCTGTTGACAGTAAGAAGAGTTATAATAAAAGCCTAATTTTTAGGGATCTAATATGAAAAAGATGAATCCTGCTTAAAGAGGAAGATTCTAGATCAGCATGTTCTGTGCTGCATTTAACATGGGATCAGGAGGTCCCAGAGGTGGTTAGGCTACATTTGAGCATGTCCTAAGAAGCAAAAGTAGTGTAAATACAGAGATTTAGAAAATAAGAGGCATCCTACCCATTCACTATTTGTTTATTCTGAGAGTTTACTGTGTCCAAAGCCATGACATTGTATCAGGGAGGTCTGGAGTCCAGGATATATTGGAGAGAAAAAAACCCCTACACCCACAATAAGAAAGAGCCCAGTGTGAGACAGTACATTGTAGGGCCAACTGCACAAGAATGATGGGCTCCTCTCACCACTGAGCTGCATTTCTGCAAAGCCATGTGATCCCAGATGGAACTGCCTATGTTTGTGAGCAGGTTTAATTGCCAGTTTATCCATCTCTCTTTACTTTGACTTTGAGAATCACTCCTACAAGGAGTTAAAATAGCATATATTTAGATGTGTCAAGGGACTTGTGCAAATATGTCAACAACTGTAGAATATCAGCTGACATGTGGCCCCTCCAGTGCCACATGCAATTACATCTCTAAGGACTGGATTTTTCAAAGGAGAAGAGGGATTTTCCTTTTTTTCTGGAAAAGACGGGGACTTGTGTTACCTCATGTACTTTTCCCCCTTTTATTGTTAATGCAGTGTTAAGCATCCTTAACTCTTAAAACCAAAGAATAGCATTTTTTCTAGTTACTTTAGCTATACATAAAAAAAATACATGAAATGTTTTAAAACTTTCCTTTTCTCACAAATTGCCAATAAATCACTACCCACCACAAGTAGCAGCAGTCTTCTACTCACACAACCCTATCAATTCTCATATGAGGGAGTTTTAAAAAGACATATTGGTTCACTGGTTAAGCATACAGAAGGGGTAGATTTTTTCTGTCTGATGACTTCATATACCAGCTTTCCATTTAAAAAAACCAAAAAGTCCATGGTCAATGGAAAAAAAAAAGGTAATTATCAACTTTTTTTATGTGGCTATTGGTCCGTGACTATGTACTCTGATACTATTCAAAATTATCAATAATGTAGCAAAATAATGATATAATAATAATAATAATGGGTTAATAAATAATAGTTATTTTGTAATTCCAGTGCAAGAAACTTCAGCTAGCTAACTCTGAGTGTGTTGCCATGGGTACTCTGCCTCAGTATCTTTACTCAACCTTTGCTAAATATGATACTAAGATCAGATGGAGGGCATCAAAGAAGAAATAACCTTAATTATTAACCTAGTCAATTTAGAATATTTTTTCTTGAAAGTAGCAGGCTTATTTAGCATGATATAGCTAGTTTATTTACTGAAAATGATTACTTTCCCAGCCACTGCTAGGGTTTTTTATGTACAATGTTTTTCCCAGCTTTTAGCTGTGCTTTTATTTGATATAGAATATTTGACGCTGTTGAAATGCAATATTACTAAGGGTAGAAACAAGAATTTAATCAGGAGGATGTGACACTTAAGGCAGAATTTTTGTATGGATATTAAACAGACAGTGTATTCATCTCCTGCTTTTCATTCATTTCTTTGCCATGGCAATCACTGAATGCTGCTTTTTAATGCTCTCTTAGGCGAAACTCTAGCCATTCCCCTTTGTGACAGGGAACCTGTCGAATTCGTGGTTAATTGTCTCAGAGATCCCCTTTCATCCACCTGTGATCAGTTAGCAGATCAAAAAAGTCAGACACCACTTACAGACCGGAGGGTCCTAAATCAGTCTTAAGCTGCTGGGTTTAATGGTTTGTTTTGACGGCGGGGTGGGAGCACGTGGTGTCCGTGTTATGTCTGGCTGCCCTGGAAGTAGGTCATGGTGAGAGACCCACGGGAGGGACGGCTGCCACTTTCATCTCATTCCCGCACCGGCCTAGGCTCGCCTGCAATTGCATTAGCAGCCCAGATCCCTGCAAATTAAAACCACAAGGAAGAAATATGCAAGGCATGAACTGCTTCAAGAGCTCAAAATATTTAAGCTGCTGACAGGGAAAATGAGCATCTGCAAAAGAAAAGAGGTCCTAAACCTGGACTTGTACTAAAAAATTACCTTTGTCTTGAATTTTACTATTTCTCTGATTATTTGGGACTACAATTTTCTTCAGGTACACATTTTCCCTTTCCAAGTTTTTTTTTTGCTATACACGTATTATTTGTTTTCAATGACAAGGAAGATTAAAATAATCATATTTTCTCTTCTTCAAAACATTATTTTTGTAAATAGTGTTTGTTGCTGAAAATTTATTTTTCCTCCAGCAAAGTACATGAGGAGAAATGACAGCCAAAACCCCACAATTGTCTCTTTTGAGTGCTGCAAATATTGAATAATATTAAGTTTTTCAAGATGTTAAGAATCTCACATGGAATGTTATAAAACTGTACAGTGGGAAGTTCTTTTATTGTAGTCTCTGATCTCGATTCAAAGGCAGTTCAAAGAACTGCAAAGACTACAGAGGCAATTGTTTATGTCCTCTAATTAAAAAGGATAAAACTCAACATTTGAGATAAACTTTCAAGATGGATCTATTCTTTAGGAAAAAAACAAATAAAAAAAAATTAAAAATTATAAGAAAATAAAATTATCATCTTCTACAAACATTTAAAAAATGTCTTTAGGCAGTGGAATAATGAAGAAAATATTTTAAAGATGATAAAAATATAAGTTGTTTTTGTTACAGCATATTTATAGTTCAAGAACTTGATTTAAAATTCTATTTTTATGACAGATATCACTAGTGTTGATATGAGTTTGATCTGTACTGAAACTTAACACAAGGAAATATCTATTCCTGGTTTAAGTAGAACTTCCTTATTTGAAAACTGTTGTAGGATCAGCTCATTACTGCCAATATTATGTTGTCTTCTTACTGTACAAGCAATCTTGCTAACATCAAGTCAGTTCATGGTGTGAGGAAGCACAGAAAGTGAGCAAGAGAGTAATACTTTGGTACTTGATGTAATCCCAGGTTTGGTTCTTGGTCCAATTCCACTCCGGTTAGCTTACTTAGTCCAGAGATACATCAATGAAGAGTAAAAAGGTACAAGGAAACTCTTGCTATGGATATAGTTCAGTTTATTGACCCTCTGCTGCCAAGATGACTTCAGAAGAGATCAATCCCCCAGGGATCCAGTAACAGAGTCTGGCTCACTTCCTGTTACATGGGTTTATAAAGGGGTTCAGATTTCTGGGAGGGGACTAGGGAATGGCCAATGGGAAGGGGAGGTGGGAGTGGTTTAGGGAGGGGTAAAAGTGGTTTAGGGAGGAGCCCTGCTCTTAGGTCCAGGGCAGGGAGGGGTTTGGGTCCATATTTGGGGAGAGTAGGACAGGTAAGGATAGGGTTACACTGGGAGAGGGATACAGCCTTGGAATAGTCCAAGCTGGGTGTGGGATAACGGGGGGTAACAGAACATTCCAACAGGGAATAACAGAACCATATATTAAAACATATAAACATAGAAATAAATACAAAGAACACACTGCTACAGGTACTAATTGGTCAGAAATATGAGCTTAGTCACTGCTTGATGATCTATTAAGATACCTGTAGTAAATATTAAGATACCTGTAGTATTGCTCCTCATAGGGAATGCTTAGAAAGAGAGAGCAACATTTGCTGAGTCTATCATTAAATCTACAAGTCTTAAAGGCAGTCTTTTAGGCACAGATCTGAGACGCTGTTATGGTTTTATTTTATGGAAAACTTTTTCCCCTTTGTTTACAAGCAGGGCGGTGCACGGCACGACAGGGTGGGTGCACCTGCCAGCATGGTGCGGGGCCCCTTGTCCCACGGCTGCCCGGTGCCAGGCAATGCCCCATGGCCCCATGCTGTGGAGCTCGGTGCCGCTCACGGCAGCGCTGCTGGCCACTGCTGCCAGGCACTGCTAGCGGCACTGCCGATGGCCACCGCTACCAAGTGCTGCTCGTGGCGCCGACGGCGCCAGTGGCCGCCACCGCCACCTGCACTTGCCATCCCTTGCCTGCAGCATCTTGCCCACCACCCCCTGGGCACTTGGGACTGCCGTGCCTGTGGCCACATTTCCCTGGGCTGCTGTGTTGGTGGAGGGGGTGGCATGGGGTGCCCAGGTTGAGAGCAGGCAGTCACCATTTTTTGGACCATGGAACATGGCAAAGAGACAAAAAGAACTTCCTGTGGTCCGGGACTGGAAGTAGGCGGGGAGAAAATAGACCAACCAGGACACAAGGCTACGCTCTCCAGGGTTGGGAGAAGAGTGGGAAAAATGCAGGCATGAGATGCAAAGAATTCTGGGCCAGGACAAAAAGTATAAAGGTAGCAAAGCCCAGATTCCATTTGCTCTTTTCAGCCACACCACACTCCTGGATAGACTTGCCGCTCCTCATGATCTTGACTATGATTCTGAATTTTCTCTTTTAACTTGGATTTTGTCTTTCTAAAGCATTACTCAGCTAAAGTGGATTTAATCAGCTAAATTTCGCCTGGGCATTTAAGGAGAGGTAGGATTATATTTTCTTGATAGACTGAAAATAACTTATTTGGTTCAAGCTAAAGCTTTATGTTTAAAAGAATTATAGCTGCCACTTTTATTGGAGCAGATATAATATTATATATTTTCCTTACAGTCTGACGATTTTCTGTCATTAGGGAGATCTTCAGTACTCTCTTTAGTAATGAGCCAAATTCAGGTGGTAGCTTACTTTTCTCCAGAGAAGATAGTCTTTATTCTATTGTTTGTCTTTTTAATTGTGTGTGGTTTTTTATGCTTCCTATGTTGTTAATTGCTTTGCTGAACCCTATGTTGTCAAATGACTGATTAAAACAGTAAATTTTGCTGCCTTTAACTTCTGCCTCTAAAAAATTACACGTATTTACAGACATAGGGTTTAATTTTGTCACTTTCTCTGAGTTTTATAGTAGGTTTTAGGTATTTGCTTTGATTTCATAATAATGAAAATGGCTTCAGTACCAGCTGAAAAGAAGGCTTACGTGTAGTTGTTGGCTAAACCAGTTAGGAGATTTCAGACAAAAGATGTAACTAAATAGACTTTTGGGAACATACTTTTAGCACTCAGGACCAATACTTATTAACTTGGAGAAAAAATAGATTGATATGCATAAGTAATAATTAACCCTAGGCCATTTAACAGTTTGTCTGCTGAGGCAATCTGTATTTATTACATGTTTCTTGCTAATATGTCACAGGGACTATGACATACGGACCAAAAAAACCTGGAAGATACAAATGTAATCCAAGACAGTCATACAACATTGGACTCTTGTATTTTTCAGTCTTCTGTGCTCTTAAAGTATGTTCTTTCTTCTTTCCTTGTACAACTTCATCTCGTTTCAGCATCCATACAGAAGACTTGGGAACAGAACTTAATTTTGTTTGCTTCCACTAGTCTTTGAGGCAGAGTGATGTTTCCCAGCCATCACAGTGATTTTACATGCTAACCTTAGGCAAACACTGCAGAACTAACTCGAAGAAAAGAGCAAGCACTCAAGTTTTCTGTAGTGGGCCAAGCAAAGGAAGCATGCTGTGTTGTGTGTGATATACAGAGGGTTGTCATTATCTTCCAGAGGCTCAATTAGTTCCTTGTTCTCCTGTTGCCTGGAAGAGCTGCAACACTGACTATGAATTTTATAGTCACTGCTTTTGTGTTTACATTTGACAATGCTTTTGCAATGATGTGTGAAGAATGTAGTACCATTTCTTTTAAATGTCCTCTGAAATGCAGCTTCCTCCATCCAAGGTAACAGGGGAGGCTCCTCCTTCCCAAATTTTAACCACCTTTCTGCATCTGTGAAGACATAGGTCACATCGTGAAAGCTGAGAACATCTGTGGGCTTACCTGTAGATGCAGATTTTGAATTAATCAGGTCAATAACCTGTCTGTCTTTAACAAGTATGCTGGAAGCAGTAAAGCCAGACTTTTATTTAATTACTGTTGTAAATAAAGCCAAGATTATATTTCCACTTTGGCAGTGTTAGGACCATGTTATCCTTCATCACTGCTACTTGTTAGTCTGAAATGAGAACTCACTGAATAGTAGCAAAACTGAAATAATGATCACATTTCTATATCTTGCCATATATACTTTTTATGTTTTAGGTGTTAGTCATAGAATCATAAAATCATAGAATAATTTGTGTGGAAAGGACCTTTAAAGATCACCTAGTCCAATCCCCTTACAGTGAGCAGGGATGTCTTCAATTAGATCAGGTTACTCAGAGCCCTATCCAACCTGACCTTAAATGTTTCCAGGGATGAAACACCTATGACCTCCTGGACAACCTGCTCCAGTGTTTCACAGCCCACAACAGAAAAAATGTCATACTTATATGTGATCTAAATATATCCTCTCTCAGTGTAAAACCATTACCCTTTGTCCTATCACAACGGGCCCTGCTAAAAAGTTTGTTCCCGTCTTTCTTACTAAGCTCCCTTTAAATACTAAAAGGCTGTAATAATGTCTCCCTGAAGCCTTAAATTCTCCAGGTTGAACAGCCCCCATTCCTTCAGACTTTTTTCAGAGGAGAGGTGTTCCAGCTCTCTGACAGTTTTTGTGGACCTGCTCCAACAGAGCCCTGCTTTTCTTATTCTGAGGACTCCAGAGCTGGATGCAGTGCTCCAGGTGGGGTCTCACCAGAGCAGATGGGCAGAATCTCCTCCCTTGACCTGCTGGCCATGTTTCTTTGGATACAGCCTAGGATGCAATTGGCTTTCTGGGCTGCAAGCGCACACATTTCTGGCTCATGTCCAGTCTCTCATCCATGAGCACCCCCAAGTCCTTATCAGCAGGGCTGCTCTTGATCTGTTCATCCCCCAGTCTGAAATGATACCAGGGGTTGCCCCAATCCAAATGCAGTACCTTGCTCTTGACCTTGAGGTTCCCATGAGGTGTCATGAGGTGTCATGTTCCTTCTAGGTGTCATGAGGTTCCCATAGACCCACTTCTCAAAGTAGTCCATGTCCCTCTGGTGTGTCAACTGCACCACTCAACTTGGTGTTATCTGCAAACTTACTGAGATTGCATTCAATCCCTTTGCCTATGCAATTGATGAAGATATCAAATAATGCTGGTCCCAGTAGAGACCCCTGAGGGACACCATTAATCACCAAAGCCCTTCAGGACGTGGAGTCATTTGATGTGACCATCCAGATGCCTTAAAGAAGTCCACTTCTTTTTTGTAAGGTATAATGGAAGACTGTGATAGTTATAGTTCTAAGACCATATTTATTTCTAAAATCATGTCTGTAGACCAATCCTTTGAAATATGTCCAAAAAATAAACCATGTAACTAGACACAGGAGAATGGCTTTCCCATTTACATAAAATAAAAACAAGAAAAAATATTCATGAAGCACATACATACTTTATGTGTATTCCCAAAATAAAAATATGAAAGCAATACAACTGAGAGTTATATTTGTATTGTGGTGAATTTTTAACACACGAGATGTCAGACGTCTTTTAAAATAAAAAATAATACTAGGGTTATTTTGCAGTCTAGTCATGCTTTACTTAAAAGAAACAATAAAAAAAAAAACAAACCACAACAGATTATTTCTTTTATCTGAACTTCAGATACTACTTTCTAGGATTCCATTGCTGTAGTAATGTCAGGTAAGAGAGTCCTTGTTAATTAAAATCATGTTTGGATCATGTTTTAAGATATTTAGGTCACCTAGTTCCCAATTTTGCAATCTTACACATTTTTTGTCTTTATTTCTTTGAATAGTAAGATTATCATTAAATTTCAAATAGCTCTATTTTCTCCTGAATATAGGATAATTTTCATCTACTTACTTCAAACGAAAAGACACTGTCCCAGTTCCATTCCAATCTTTGTTGCTTGAGCTATTCTGCCTTTTCAGGAATCAGCTATCTCTTATGTACTTGTTTTTAAAATAAACACATTAGCACTTTTGACATTGAGGTATCAAAGAATCAAAACTTGTTGAAATATAGCACTGAAAACCAACATCAGTTTAATTCAAATCCTGGGGACTATGTCTATTCAGACAGCTGCAAAGCATAAAACTGAGGTCTGTCACAAAGCACAATCTGTAACTTTGATAAGAAAAAAGGCTTTTCTTACATTGAGTCTCTTCTTCTAAGAATAGAATGTTCATTACATCTTGAACTCTACAAATTTTTTTTCAGTCGTAACTGTTTATTTTTTGTGCCCTTGTTTTACCTCAACCTTTTCTCTATGATCACCTTGTACTTTTTCTGAAGTGATTATAGCATGCCAAAAAGTAAACTTACTGTACAGTACCTTGGCTAAAAGTCAGCATTTTGAGCCAAGAACTCAGTTCTAATCTTTTAAGAGAGTCATCAGAGCATCTTGCCCTTGGCTTTCTTAAAAGTTTCAGTGGTGATTTATATTGGTTTTGATTCTTGTGGAGATGTCTGCAAGTGAATAGACTTCCAGAGTTAAAGACACTAGTTCTGCTGTTGCTGGACACAGTAATAAAAGTATAGCTAGTGTTTCTAGGACATGTCCTCATTAATGCATTAGCTACACTATTAACCCTACTCAGAAAAAACAATGCCTTTCATCAGGGCCTTCTGATTAGGCCTGTTACATAAAATTAATTTAAAAGGCTCACATTACCTCTGAACTGCTCTTCTCCACTTATAGATGCTTTACATGACATGACGCAGATTATTTCTATTGCATGAAAGAAGAAGACAAGGAGTCAAGAGATTAGACACTTTTAATAAAATTATGTGTAATTTGAGACATGAAAATCTGTGTCTTAAGGATGTGAAAACTGCAAGGAATCACCAACAGGAGCACTTCTCACAAGGGTGTTTGCATTTTGGAAAGTATAAATAGCTAACAAAGCAAATCCAGTCTGTGATCTATTAAGAAACTCTGGGACATAAAACATAAAACAGTCTTAACTGTGATGGCTTTAAGGAATAGAGGAAGTGGAGTTAACTCTAGAAGTTGATGAAGAACAGACATTTCATAATTTCGAATGTAGCCTCTTTCTAAGTAACAGTAAAAGCTGAAATAATGAACCTGCACAAAGCACTTCCATATATCCTATTATCACTAGACTTCAATGTCTATTTTTTTTTTAATGTGGCTGATACAAGTTAATATGAAATCTAAATACAGCTTCAGTATTAAAGGAATAAAAACAATAGAAACTTCTACCATTGCTGAATTTTTTTCAGTGTTGAAAGTTCCAGAAGTGTCTGAATGTTGAAAGGTATTTCAATTGTCACAGAATTTAAATTTCTGAAAACTATGTTTATCTCAGATTTTTTTTCTTAGCCTATTAATACCTTATTAAAAAGTCATTTTTAAAATCTGTTAATCTGATAAATGCTTTTAATTTGGCATATATTTTGAGTAAAATTGCCCAAAGCAAGTAGGTGGTTAACTCAATCACTGCTACTTAATTTTCTTAGTTAGGTATTTTTACATTATTTTTTATGTTTAATGATCATATGTTAAAACTTTTTGTGTCGTGTCTATAAATACATTTGTAAATACACACACACACACATAGACATATATAAAATATTTTCTGTTGATTATTTTATACATATTATTCTAATATAAACTTAATTAACAATGTAGCTTTTTAGAAGATATCTCACTGGCAGTATAGTTTGACCAGGTACCCCTTAAAATTCAGAAGAGTCATTTTAAAAAACTGCTTATTAGCAATTCCAGTTTTGAACCAGAAGAAATTATTGTCTTAGATGATGACACTAGCAAGGCTTCTGGCATTCTAGAGGGATTCTGGTCATCAATTCCCACTAAGCTATGTTCACCTCAGAAAATAGCGATTCCCTCAGGATTGAGGGAATGCAAAAGACTCAGAACCCATCTGTATGTAGGGAATCACAATATTTTTTTCTAAATTAGCTGTGTGATCCTCAAACAGAGATGCCCTAAGGTCACAGATTCTGATCAGTACTTCACAAATATATGTGATTTTAAAATCTTTTATTTTATCTTGTTATCTGTTTTCCCTCTTTCCCTGTATTTCTCTTTTTCTTCTTTTCTTTCTTTTCTCTTTCTCTCTCAATTTTTTCTTCTCTATTTCTTGCCTGCTTACAATGGTTGTGTGTCCTTTATTTTTAAATAGTATTTGGCAGAAATTCACTATTAGTGGGTTCCATTATTACCCTTTAAGTGTTTTATACTAAGATTTTCATACCATGAAAATTTATTTTTACATTTACACAGATTTATTTTTACATTGATAGTTTACATTGATAGTTTACTTTTTTGGCCTTTTTGATGTACTGGCTTTGTTGCATCTCTCTTTGCTAAGTTTGCCTCCATCTAGGTGTCATGATTTAACCCCACATAGCAACTAACGCAGTCACTCTCTCAATTCCCCCACCCTGTCACCAGTGGAATGGTGAGGAGAATCAGAAGAAAAAACTAAAACTCATGGGTTGAAATAAAAACAGTTGAATGATTGAAACAAATGTAACAATATTACTACTAATTTTAATAGAAAAGGGAGAGAGAAATAAAATGCAAGAAGCAAGTTATGCACAATACATTTGTTCACTACCTGCTGACCAATGCCCAGACTATTCCCCAGTAACGATCAGTCCCTCTTAGTAAATTTCCCCCCCACCCCCGAATTTATATACTGGGCATGATAGTCTGTGGTGTGGAATATCCCTTTGGCCAGTTCAGATCAGCTGTCCTGGCCATGCTCCCTTCCAAGCTTCTTGTACATCTGCTCACTGACAGAACATGAGATACTGAAAAGTCCTGGATTTAGGGTCAGCACTACTTAGCAACAGCCAAAACATCAGTGTGTTGTTAAAATTATTCTCATACAAAATCCAAAACACAGCACTGTACCAGCTAGTAAGAAGAAAATTAACTCTGTCCCAGATGAAACCAGGACAGTATCTACCCCATTTATGTCATGTCAAGTCTGACACTTCCCAATACCCCATCACTTTTCCAGTCTTTTGTTAGACAAACAGATATCACTCTCTTAGTCTATGGACTATACCATAAAAGTGGTGTGTGATGTTGGATTTTTGCATGTTGAAGCCAATTCTGATTCCACCACCACTGCCTTCATCCAGTTTCATCAAAGTTCATTCTTCATTAATGTGATGATCAGAAGGGAGTCAAATTTGGTTTCTCAGACTTCTTTAATTGAATCATTCATTCATTTGGGAGAACTGAATATCTGGACAGGCATCACCCCATATTTGTCATTGTTGTAAGGTGATGCAGCAGTTAGCTAGGTAACACTCTACTATTTTATCAAAACCTAAAATAATCCTACTAATCATGAACATACTGAACTATCTCAACAAATTTCAGGGTTGCTTTTACGCTTTGCAATGTGTTATCTTTATTTTCTTCAATTCAAGTTTCTCTCTCAGCCTATAACCATAAAAGCTTGAGTTACAAAAAAAATACTTCAGTGATTAATGTTGCAGATTTATAGGGTTGGAAGACACAATGGAAGTTTGTTTAATCTATCCTTATGCCTCAAAACGAGATCGTCTTAGGTCATGGAGACAGATGTTTGTGCAACTGCCAACAATAAAGGTCAACTGTCTGCTCCAGCTGTACTGCAATCTTTTGCAGTGTTTCACTGTCTGTATTGGTAGAAAGCTTTTCCTTACAACTAGTCCTAATATAGGTATGATGAGGTGACATAAACCAGAGTTAAGTACACAGTTTTTGTTGAATATCAGTAAGAGATGTTTTCCCCATATCATGTATGGCTTTAAGCTCTTTCTATATTTACAATCATAATGATATATTTCTTTTGGAATATTTTAATAAGGTTTACAAATTAAAGTGTGGTTTTCTGCCTGAACAAAGACATTCTTAAACTGTTTAATTCTATCTAAAATATTTAGAGTTGTCACAAATAAGTAACTGTGAAAACGATCCATCAGATAGCAAAGTAGAAGATATGAATAACTTCTAGTAGAGAGAGGATGAAGCAATGGTTTCCTTTCATAATACTTGGACGAGAAAGCAAACATTTACTCATTATGACACGCCAAACAGTCTTCGGGCAGCAGTCTCAGAACTCAGGCATGTCAGATTATCCATGGCAGGTCTTCTGACTACAAGATTCTAGCAAAATCATGACACATATGAAACTCACACAGGAGAAGAATTCTACATTAATTAGCTGTACTTATCCTCAAACTATTTTTGTCCTGAATCTGCATTTATGTCCAGTTGTGCGGCTGCATTTCTCTAGGCTGATCCACCCACCCTCATCATCTAATATGGACCATTTTACTATCATATTATGCATGTAGAAGCAGCACAGGATCTCTGCATCAAAAATTGCACTGTTCTTTCTTCCCAAATATCATCTTCACTATCTTAATGATTTAAATTATTGAAGTTATAACAAACACATTCAAACAATTTATGTAGTGCAGGGGACGTCAAAATACGTATATAAAATTATAATTAAAGTTCATTGTTGTTCTATTTTATATATAGACACTGACTTTGCATGTCAACAATTTGAATGTCAAGTGTTTCTGCATAGCTGTCTACTATCTGGGGTTTACTTTCTATTATTTTAGTTCTGGTTTACACTACTTTATTTCTATTATGGACATTGTGGAACTATGGTCTGTATATTACAATACAATCCTTACCTTAAACATGTTGAAAACCTCCTTAGTTACAATAAGATACAATATAGCTAGAATCCCCTTTTTGCTATCAAAATACTCACTGTAATTTTTCTACTAAATCTTTCCCAATTTCTTAAAATCACCCATTAAAAATGCAATAAAAGAGTCATATTTTAAAATTTTGTGTGTTTTAAAGCATATTTTGTATAGAATTCTGAGGTTTTGTATTGGTTTTCTGAGAACTGCAGGGTCAGAACAAGTTCCATCAAATACAGCAATTGTGCCTGTACGTGGAGGCTTAGGAGAAAATAACAGAGCAGGAAAAACATCTAGTAGTATTTTTCTGACTACTTTTGCTGTTTCTGGTGATTGGTCTCTCAATAATTTCTTTAAAATATAAGAAAGTAATTGTAAAGCCCTTGACTTATTTCTCTTTCATGGACTTGTCCAGCCTACTCTTGAAGGTATGCAGGCTTTCAGCAACCACAGTTTCCATCATCAGGGAATTTTTCATCTTCACTATGTAGTTTGAGATTAACTGTCTTTCTCTTTGCTTTCAAACACCTTTTTATGATCTTTAACTACTTTTCTTTCAATAGGAGAGAGGAAGAACAGCTAATCTTTATTACACCTCTTAATGTCACTTACAGTTTGTCAGACACATGACAGATCTCCCACTTTCCAGCTTGGAGTCCCTGTTTATTTAGTTAATCCTCCAGTGGGAGCACTGTAGATATATGGAGTTATAAGGACCTTACCTATGTAATTCTTTACTCCCATGTCTGTAGCTTGCTATTTGTTTCATTGGTCTTCATATGTGAGTGATCTGACATTTTCCTAAAAGTGTCTACTGCAGGTTCAAGACACTGTTCCAGGTCATCAGGTTGAGATAATTTTTTCCCCAAGAACCATTTTATGTTCAGTTACAGTGAATTCCATCTGGTCAAGCTCAGATACCTAATGTGCCAGCAGTTCTAACAGGCAGCCCTCTTATTTACACTGCTTGCATAAACTAAAACAATTAATGAATAATTTCATTGTTGTAGATTATTTGTGAATATGCAGCATTGCTCCCAGCAGACATCTCTCAGGCTGCTTTCCTTCTTTGTAGAAAATTACTAACCTACGATCAATCCCTTTCTGTCTATTAACCAGTGACTTTATCCATTCAGAGCCCTCTGTTATCTTCCAAAGATTATTCAGTTTCTTTAACAGGTATTAGTATGGGATCCTGAATGACCTCCCAGACCTTAGAGTATTTTTATCACTTCTCTAGATACTCTGAAATTCTTTTTTTGTTGAATATCTTATAATTTTGATTAATTTTATTTTTGTAATGTTATCCTTTTTAATAATTATTAAATTAAAGCAATTATTAAATTGAAGCACTACAGATAGTGTTAAAGGGAAAAAATACAACTTTTGTTGCCATTTTGAACTGGAATGTATGTGCCAAAATATTTTGAAAAATTAGATTGTTGTTACAGAAGAATGCTGCTTGCATATTTTTAATGAAAAACTAAACATGGAGAATATTTCTAAAAATTTCTTATTCCGAAATTTTCAAAATTTAGCTGGTATTTATTTTAGGTTGTTCTATGAAATTATTATTTTATAAGAAAAATACTAAACAAATAAAGTCTAAACAAGATGACATTGTTTGTGAACAACTAGGTACTTCATAGGATAAAAATAGCAGATCCTTATTGATACATCCTTTCTGCAACTTTGACCTAGCCAAAGACGAGTTAAAGCTTTCCAGCTTCCACTGCAGTACTAACAAATATGAGACAAAGAGGAATCATCACTGAACGCATTTTGGTAAAAGGAACATAACCATAACTATAGAAATGGAAATAATTTATTGGGAATCCATGAATCAGTAATAATTTAGGAGACACACTAGTTAAGCAACTCAATAAAAGCCTTCTTTAGTACTAGCAGATTAAAAAAAAAAAAAGATAATATAATTGCATTGCCTAAAAAGGGAAGTGATGATAGAACACATGCAACATCTGAAAAAGTACTCCAATGTATTAGTGAGATATGATTCATCTTGTCCTAACATAAGCATTTAAAATAGGATAAATGAGACATGCTCTGAAAATGCCCATTTCTCTCAGTTGTCTATAAAGGGATCCTGACTACCTCATTTGTAGATGGCTGTGGAGTGGATATCTAAATTAGGAGTGATGAATCATTTTTGAAGAGCTTCCTTTGTTCCTGTGATAAATTTGTGGTATAAGGAATAGATAGGTGTCCACGTTTTATAAAGATATTGTAAAATTGGGTGGATTCCTCAAAAAATTTGAGAGATTAAGAAATTGTCTGTCCAGGAACTGTGTGCTATTATGAGGCAGAAAGAGGTGACTATGAATGAGGCATGGTCTCATTGGTCAAGATGTACTTCAGTCAATGCTGCTGCTGAGAGGAATCCAAGCTTTGACTAGTAAATATAGGGGTCAGATGAGATGATCTAAAGATCCCTATCAACCTTATACTCCTAATCTCTATGCGGAGAACAAGAAGAAGGAAAATAAGATAATACACTTATGTTAAAATGCTTTGATATTTTCTGGTTGAAAGCAGAAAATGTCCTCAACAGAAGCACTTATGAAATTAGCTTTACTTGGCAGCAACCACTTCAGACTTATAACAGAAGTAAATCTTTTTTTATTCTCCAGGAATTAAGGGAAGAAGGTGAAAAAGTTCACTCCTATGCCTAGCAACTAGTACTGACAAAAATATGCCCCTCTCTTTATTTCTTGTATTCCTTGGGAACAAATATCTCTCTTTGAGAACATGTAGATTTTGTAAAAAGAGCAAATAAAATTCTTGCAGATAACTCCATGCTATTTTATATTACTGAGTCACGGACAGACACTTTTTATGATGTCATATGGCAATATAAACACAATGGGTAACTCTGCTTGAACAAAATTGATCTATTTTTGGTTCTGTATCTACATTTCAAGTATCTCTAGTAGTTCATCACTTATGTGAGTGCTATTGCATCTGCTCCTGTCTACTTAGAAACTCCATGCCAGAGACAGGCATTGAATTGCCAATTTCTCACCATAATTCCTGCTGCTCAACATACCTCCTTCTCTTAACAGTTTTTAAAGTATTAAAAAAAAGGCAATGAATAATCATGGCACTGTACTCTGGCATTACACTCTAAAGAAAAAAATAAAACATTAACCATTAACCCTTTTTTTTTTATTATTTCCCTTTAAAATTAAAGGGAAAAATAAGTTAGTTGGGAAACAAGTTGTTACAATGTCAAACTGTAGGAAAGAGAAATCTACTGCTAAAAGTACTAATTGATGGAAGAGAAAAAAGTTCCCAATACAAGGGAAGAAAATCTAACAGAAAAAATTACAATGAGGAAATATTGGTTCTGTGATGAAGATATCTAAGTCATTCACAGAACCTGACAAAGACATTTCAAAATTACGCCTAAAAGATTCTCTGATGGTAGTTTAAGTAAATATAATATTCTGTTTTAAACTTGAGGTTGCTAACAAAATGGAGTAGCAGATGGAAAATAGACAAATAAATAAACAGAAACGCAATAAAATTTTCAATCCTCTGAGCCTTGTGAAACGATGAAGAGTCATACAGAGAACACAATAAAATATAGTATAAATAAAACTTTATTTTAACAAGAGAAACAGAGAGAACTAGATGAGAGAACTAGATGACAGTAAACCAGTTTGCTTTTGTGAAGCAGTATACAATGAGTACAGTCAACATGAAAATTTTTTTCCAGTTTCAGGATGGAGAAATCCAGAAAGCCTTACAGACTACCTCTTAAATAAAGTGCAGATGAAGAAGGATTGAGATAAAAAGATCCTGAATAACTGACAACCAAGGAGTAAGTAAAAAGTGTAAAATTATTTTTAGAAATGGTTTCTGCATGAGAAATATCTTGTGATTTTGTGATGAGTCCTGAGTCATTCAGAAAGGTGATGTGAATCAGATATATACCTCCAAGTTTGTTGTTGTGGAAAGAGGAGATAGCAGATTTACTTTGCCACTATACCAGAAGGAATTGCAATCTCCTCCCCCTTGACTCAGCTGTATTCAATAAACCTGCTGGTAAATCATGTGTAGTCAAGATCCTACCAAAACTGAAGAAAGAATAAATAAATCCACAGCTCTAACTTCTCCTGAGCCCCATGTAGGGCTGAGGGAGAGGAATGGTGGGATTTAACTCAGCCAAATCCAGTCATCTAGTTGCTAAACTTCTGATGTAAGATAGCCCTTTAGGCTCCTTTCTTTCCACAGGGAAGGATTATGCCTCCAAAAGGAATTTTATCTCCTCTGAGGAGACTGTGCCCAGGCTGAGGTGGCTATGTCTCTCCATCGATGGTTTGAATAGTTTCAATATCTAGTATACAGCCAATCCCACTTGGGTGGTTGAAGTGGGATTAAATTCAGACACTCCTAAAACACAGGGTGAATCATTTACGGAATAGGATTAATGCTAGGTGTTAATTTTGAATGTTTCAGATACTTTAAGAGTCTTTTGGTTTCAAGGTTCTTTACTTACTTTACATCCATAGAAATTTATTTTTAAATATTTCTTTCTTTAGGTAGTCAGTATAGCTGCTTCTCTGCTCCTACAAGGCCTTCATCTTACCCTTTCAGCCATGTGTAGCTATACAAATTTACATCTTTTCTCTCTTGCACTGTACTTTATCCAGCCCTATGGAGCAACTCAGATTTGCAGGATAAATAAAGCTCTTGCAGTTTGCCTGTGCTGTCACATTTTTAATAACACTTGTTTAATACAGAGTCCTAGGACTGTATAAGTTTTAATTTGGATCATGGTTCCTCTCCAAAGTGAGCTAAATCTATCTCTGGTGAGAATGGAGAAGTGCATGCTGGTCTAACACTCACCTCAGAAAAAAACAAAACCAGGAAAAAACCAAACTGCCAGTCTCTTAATCTCTGCAGTAGGCAAAGGCTGAGCTGAGCAGGAGCCCCAGCAGACTTTCCCCTTCATGTGAGCCGGAGACCAGCTGAGGAACCTCCTCAACTCTCTGGGTCAACAACGGCCTCTCATGCCAATCAGTGTCGGGCCTTTGAAAGTCGGGACCTTTTATAGCACCCCGTATCAATTCAGGAGGCAGTGAGAAATGCCAGACATTCCCAGAAACGTGTACTATGCAGCTAGCAAGCTGCCAAATTCTGCACCAGCTGTGTGAATTTCTGAGACATCTTGAGGGAGTCACATACAGACTGTACTGTGGAAGCCTCTTAGGAAGGAACTGAAACAACATTCTTTATCTCTTATTCTAGGTGCTTACTTTTCTCTAGTTGAAATATTGTGGATAATTATTAAAATAATAAGCCTCTCAAGAGTTGCATATAGGTGGTGGAGAGTTGAAATTTTAATGACAAAATATTTTACTGGACTGTGGAAATCTCTAACTGAAAAAAAATGTTCTTAAACTTTTCTTCATGCAGTATTCCAAGACTGAAAGCTTGGTTATTCATTTTAATGATATTTAGATAAAAAGTTAGACTTAATAATGTAAATGTTTGTACTTTTGTCTTTATGGTGAACAATAAAGATTGAAACAATAGCATTAACACATTTCTAGACATCCTCCACTCATCTTAATTGGAGGACTTAACTTTGAAGATTGATTTAAATGCTATTTTTTAACTATTTCACTGCTACTTGTCATCTCATCACTACCCATCAACTGTAGATGAATGTACCTGTTATGCTATGATGTTTCATTAATTTGAAAGAAAGTTGCATGGAAATATGACAGCAGGTTTATTTAGAATATGCAAATAACAAAGTATTTTATTGCATATTCCTTCAATCACTTGGATAACTGGGATTCTTCTGTTGCACCAAAAAATTAGAGTAAAATAGTGTTTACATAGCCAACAGCTGAAAAAAGTATGACTCCTGGAGAGCAGCTTGCTTGATATGGTAGCTATTTCTGCAGTGTTTGTCACCTGCTTTGGGCTTCCAAACAGTGAAAAGTGAAACAAGATGAACCACGCATGCCAGAAATATTGGTAGATATTAAGAAAAACATTAATTAAAATATGATTTTTCTGACAAAATTCTATTAAATAAAATTTATTAAATGAAAATTAAATTTGAAAATTTAAACAGACTATTGTTTGAGGAAAGTTGGTTTAGAGCTAAGTGTCAGTTCTTATTTTTAAGCTATTTTATTTTGTTTACTGAGACACCTAAGATGTGTCATACTTTCACTGTGGAGTAATTTCTTACTAAAAGATGTTATTAACATTTAGAAAATACTGGGTTTTATCTCTGGTGCTTAAGGTTAAGAATAATTTTCTCCATACTGCAGGTGAAAATCAAAAGAAGTTTTCTTTTTTCACTGGTATTCAGTGAAAAAAGGACATGCAGTTGTTCACATGTGTTTTTCTTCATTTATACACCAAAATTCACCACACTTACGAAATGAATGTTTTAATTGTGTATAATTTTTAGAGAAAAAAAGTGTTAATCTGGTAAACTCTGAGTTAGAAATAGTGTCCCTCTCATGGAAGTTTTATGTCTTGAGTGGAAAAGGAGGCTGGCAGACTCCCCTAGTCACAGAACCATTTACTCAGAATTTCTTACTGTCTTTGGGCTTGGGCATTGTCTTCAAAAGCTGTGTCTCACTTCACACTAGAAGAACATCATTCTTCTAACACAGAAAGCTGATATTCACAGAAAGCTGAATTGTTTTCCCACATCTTGCAACACTGCTAGGACGTAATGAAATATGGCTTTCTTATAACTGCTCATACTTCGATATTTGAGTAGCACAATCCCTTTTCCTTTTGTAACTTTTTACATATTTCATTACATTCAGAAGACTGTTGATGAGACTTTAGTGACTATAAGTTCCATAAAAAAGAAGCAGTATTATTCTCTCAAAAAAGGTAATATGCTATCATAACTATTCTTTATATGTTTGCATTTTTGAAGTAAAAAAAAAAAAAATCAAAAAGGACTTATTCAAATCCAGCCAATATTGCTTCACCTTAATGTCACCATGTCTTCTGGACACTGTTACTGTTCAATGCCCTACTATGTCTCCTGTATCCACATGCTGGGCTGTGATCATTGAAAATACCTGAACTGTCATTCCACATGCAGCTGTGTTGATCTCATCACTCACTACACTGAGAAAGGAGTCTTATTCTCTTGTCACTCCTTGCCTTGACCTCTCCCTTTCTGCCTCCACATGTAGTCCTACAGATTCCCCTCCTACCTTGTGCCAGCTGTAGTGTCCTTCCCAGTCTTGTAGGACTGTTTAACTAACCAGGCATAAAACTAACCATTTTCTGAGTTAAATGGGTGATTTGAGAGGTCTAACAAGACCAGACTGTTTTCCCAGGTGATGGGGAAGCTTGTCCAAGGACACGGAGCTGATAGGTTCAAGACCTTTTCCAGTGGTGACAAACTGCTATATTCCTGTTCTCTCAACTTACAAAACCATAGTTTTGCTTATAGGACTGTTATACAGACAGGACTATCAGTGCTGAAGAGCTAAAGCCCTAATACTAGTATGCATTTGGAAAAAGTAGCTCAGCTGTTCTAGAAAACCATACTATTTTGGTACAAGATTGGGAAATGCTTTGCTGGCACAGCTAAATCAGTATAACTCCATCAACACAGCTTAATAGGCTTACTTGTTTATGAAGCATTTTAACAAAACGGAGTTCCAGGTCTGCCTAAAACTAGAAATACTTCTAATACAAATTAATTTTTACAAATTCTGATAAAGCTGATTTTTTTATCATGCTTAAATGAAATTAGGAAAAATTCTATCTAGTGATAAGATCTGTCTGTATATAGATGAGTATATCTTAATATATTTTATATTTACAGGGCTGTGTGTATAAAAAGGGATGTACTTTAAGATATTTTATATTTACAAACGTATGTGTTGCTTATATATGAACACCTCATCTATATGAGGAATACAATATACTTAAATAATTAGTGCATGCAAACCTTCAAGTTTAATGACAGAAAGAAATTAATAGGGTTGGCATAAATGATTCATCTTCCTCTATACAGAATTTCTCTTTTTATAATCTGTTACTTATATTTATTGATAGGGAAAACAGCAGGCAAGTGAAAAGCTTAAATAGGTGAAGCAGACTGAAATTAATTAAACAGACAGTGCTAGTTGAAGCATCTGCTCACTGCAGAGGACTCTGACCTGGGAACAGCACTTACCCTCAGGCCCCATGGCACAGACCCGCTGTCAGATCTAAAGGCCTTTGTTAGCAACAAGCTTATTGGTGAGATCAGTCACAGGGAATCGGTTTTGGTTCATTCCAAGGCAGTGAGGTTTTGTTTGTAGATGTCAGGAGGGATTTAGCAGAGGAGAGGTTATAGAGAAATATCCAAAGGATAACTAATTAAATTGAAAGATTTCCACCACAAGTTGGAGGAAGATGCTTAAGCTTGAAGGACTCACAGCCCAGAAAGTCACATAGATTGTTCTGAGACTTTCCCATCACATCAGAGGAACAGAATTCTCAAGATGTAAACAACAATATTTGTTCTCATCAGATATTCCACTGGCCTAACCTGGGCAGAAAAATATTTTCTTTCAAAAACAAATAAAAATGTATCATGTAAGTATGAAAAGGTTTTACCTAGAGTACTGTTCAGAAATTAATCCAATAGAAGCAGGTATTTAAGCAACTGGAATGAACATGGACATGTGGGTTGGTATGAGTTATGCTTGCTCTACACTGGTAAAATGATTTAATTAAGAAGAGAATAAAGAAAATAACTTTGCGAAATGA
Organism: Calyptomena viridis; assembly: GCA_013390005.1. Classification (NCBI taxonomy): domain Eukaryota; kingdom Metazoa; phylum Chordata; class Aves; order Passeriformes; family Eurylaimidae; genus Calyptomena; species Calyptomena viridis. The sequence continues at coordinate 29,260 of WEIV01023736.1, forward strand.
TGACTGAAAATCCTCTGAGAGACTGTAAAACATTTGGAGTAGTAAGAACCAATACATGGTTTTGCCCAAAACCATGTAGTTTGCTGTTTCAAAATATAGTTTTGCTTGTTTTCCAGAAATGGAGAAGAAAATATTGTTCTTATTAGTTATTCCTTTGCTTTCTTCTTCAGTGGCTGAAAAGGAAGCTTTATAAGGGTTGAAATTCTGGTGTTTTTAAATGTGAGGCAAGAAAACCAAAATTGCCATGAAAACTTGAATCATTACCCTGGAAGACTGGAGAGCAGGAAGTGGTAGAGAAGAGACAATATAGGTTTGAGAGACTCAGCTGAGGCAAGAAAGAGCACTTCTGGAAACAGCAGAACTTGTAAAGCCTGACTTTTATCTGCTTGGTTGGGTTCTCTGGTAAATAAATCAAGAACTCTGATCAAAGCTTTTCCAGCATTTGAAAAATTGATTACCCCTTGCTGCCTTGTAAATTCTCAAGTGTCTAATAAAGAGTGAGTTCTCAAAGCCACTTCTTCAAGTTACTAACAGAGTTACTTAACTTTATCAAATTTTTAAGAATTTAACATTTTTCAGACCTCATCCTATCTGCCCAAATTTATAACCAGTGAGCAGATTCAAAAGCTGGACAACACACACGAAACACAACTGTAATGCTTATTCGCTTTCTTTTTAGAGAAAGGGATGAAAAAATCTTAAACTTTAAAATCAAAATAAGATAGATCTCAGATCCTAGTCTAATTAAAAGTAATTAAAATAATAATTTCTGAGGCTATTTTGTCCGTGGTGCTTTTCATTCATAAATTTTACTAATAATTATATGCAATAATTAGCATAAAAATACATTATGCATAAAAAGCTATTTCAAATCTATGTGTGACAAACAAATTGTGTTGGGGAATGCAACAACTTTTAATATTTTCAGAGTAAACTTGTCTTATAGTATGTCATAGGGTGAGTTAAATAGAAAAGCTATTTAGCAAAGTAGTTGTGTCTGACAGCACCAGAGGCCAAACTTAAAAGGAACAGAGCAAATATACAATAATTTTGTTACTCTGTTTTGAAAATATACTCCAGTAGCTTCTGCTGTTAATGTGTATTACAAGCATTTTAATGAGTCAGAAATTATATTTTAGAATTTGAGTCCTTGACAGATTTTTTCCCAATTAATTAATCCAATAGCTTTTGGAACTGAGATAAAATATTATATTTTTCCTTTAAAGTTATGTTCAAATGAGTACCACAATTACACACTGAGACATGAAATTTGAGAAGCAGCCTGACATTCTGTATTATAAGAAATAACAAAAAATTACTTCCTATCCACCTTTTCTATGTAATTTCTTATTTTATAAACCTCTATATCATACTCCATCACACACCTTTTGCAAATAGATATTGTCAGTAAGAGAGCATAGAAAATAAAAAAAGCTTTGTCCATCTCTTGCCATTAAGCTAATTTGTCCATCTAGTGTAAAAGTTTTCCTTGGTGAGTGTCACTGGAATATAAGCTTTGTAACCACAATAGAAATATTCTAAGAATGATTAATTGTAAAAATAAATTAAATAAAAAATATCTGTCCATAATTAGGTTTTCCTGGACAGATTAAATTCTTTAAATGATAATTAAGTAAATGATCCACAGTTATAAAATCAATCAAAATTTGAGATTTACATAATATCAGAAAAAATAGATTTTTTATTTAATGAATAACACTATGGGCTGTATGGCATTTACGGTTTTACAAAGCAGAACTACTGGCAAAGATTATGATTAATATCTGCTACCAGTTTGTTGTACCCAGGTTACAGAATGGACTGTTCGTATTGTCTGTTGTATTGTTTGTTGTACCCAGAACCATTAGGGCCAGAAGAAGTACACCATATATATACAAAGCAAATGATTTACTGTTACTGTAACTAAAGTATTAACACTCTAATAAAAAACATTGGTATTAGACAAGCTGTAATGATACTAAGATAGTTTAAGTTGTATGTAGTTAAAATGATACATACACATATTTTCTAGCCTTTACACGTCTCAGATATTGTGTTCACTCTGATAAGGCCAATGGCTTCATTCAGGGGACAAACGACATGTTTAGTTGTCTGTATCTTTGCTTGGAGGAGTATGGTGGTGATGTTTGTGGTTTCTATCTCTTTAGGATCTACTTGGAGTCACTTTCTGTCAGTTGACCTGCTCTCCACACCTTGCTCAACCCACTACAGCTGCATTATATTCTGGGATCAAAGACANNTATTCTGGGATCAAAGACAGTTCATTCTGCACAGAAATGTGACTTAATAGTAGTATCTGTTAGTCAGAAATATACATACATATAACAAAAAGTGTTACACTGCAACATTAAGCAAAGCAAAGGAAGAGCCAAAACAGCATAAAAACAGTTCCCTGGGTATTAGATAATGCTGTAACAAGCTGAAACAAATTTTTAGACAGGCCAAAAGAAGTACTGACAAAGCCTGACAGGACTTGATGCTTGTTTTTTTAGCTTAGCACATGGTCTGTGACCTCCTGTTAATAGCAACAGCAATAGCAACCCCACATTTGCTGACCTACAAGGTACATGTCTATCACGTGTATTTTCTTTTGTAATTGCTGGTTTTATTGAATATCAGCTAATGCTTGTTAAAATTTCCAACAGAGTTCTTATAAGAAAAGCGTGTTTCTCATTACAGTGAAATGTCTGTTTTAATGAGGAACAACATGCTATTCTCCAAGTACTCCTGAAATAATGTCTTTCATGGAAATATGAAACCATCTGTCTGATAATAACACTTTATGTGACCTCACAAAAAAGCAACCTAAATCTGCATATGAATCAAGATACATACT
>WEIV01023737.1:7827-21494 GCA_013390005.1 Calyptomena viridis
GAAGGATGTAAGTGCTGTTTTTCAAAACTTGAAGGAAATGGGTCAGGCATCATCAGCCAGTTTAAAACAGAGGTTTTCTTCTGCTGAAGGCAATAAAACATTACCAATCTTCCCCAAGAAAGGATTTGTCTCAATGGGTGAAAGCCGAGAGTGAAACATTGGTGGATTAGAAGAGGCACATTGAGTTTGCAGATGCAGATGAAGGAGCAGTGAAGAATAAACTCCTTGTTTAAGGGATGTTTGAAAATAATGCTTTAATATGGCTTATTTCTGTCCAATGCAAAATTATTTACCTGTAGCCATTTTTTAGACATCTTAAATACAGCTGTAAGACAATTTCTAAAACCCAGTGAAAGCAAAGCCACTGAGACTGACCAATAACAAAATTTCCAAACCCCAATTTTTTAACCCCTTGATCTCAATGTAGGAGTTTTAGTGATAATAGAAGTTGTGAAAAATGTTGCCTTTATGCTAAAGTTGAATTATAGAATCTTCCTAGAAATTAAGTGCCAAGAAAATCTCAAATAGATGTATTAGATAATAAAAAACAATAGAAGAATTTTTTGCATTAAAGAGTGTAAAAGTCATGTTTCTTAAAAGAAAAAAAGCTCAAAATGCTGTCTTCATGGAAACATTCTGAAGAATATGTTCCACATGACATGGTTTATCAGATGGACACAGAAAAGTTTGAAAACAGTTACAAGTATCAGAATTATCATAAGTGCTTTATAAACCAGCTGGAAAGACTTCTTACCTGTGAGTTGAAAGGTCATGCTTAAATCTGAATTCCCCATTTTTATTCAATTGCAGAACCAAACAGACAAATGATTACGAAATTGGTGGTGAATGATAAGTTGCAAAAGGTTGTCAACACCTGGGAGGACAGAATTCAAATTCAAAGTTAGCTGGAGATATTAACTTAAAATTAGCATAAAAATTCAACAAAAACAAGTGCTTAATATTCAAGAAGTATTAATGCATGAGTAGAAATGGAGAAAGCCATAGACAGAGAAAAATAATACAATGCTTATAATGAATCATAAACTGAACAGGAGTCAACAAAATGATGTTGTGGTAGAGAAAGGAATCATCATTCTGAGATTCATGAATAAAAAATAATTAATGGACTCCTGAGAGTACTGTGGAGGCTTCAGCAAGAATATGATGCTCTCTTTGGGGCATTGTTATTACAAAAGCTGTAGACAAACGGGAGGGATTTTTGAGAAGACTGACAAATCTTGTAAGCAGTTCAGCAGCCGTAGCCTGTGAGAAAAAAACAGAAAGAATCGTGTGTGTTTGACTCAGGAAGCAGCAGAATTCTGAGGCTGGAGGGAAAAAAAAGGTTTTTTTAAACCCATAAAGATTGCTATAAAAATGTCTATGATTGATTTGTTGCCTTTATCCACTTGAAAATGTATTTGTTATGGAGAAGAAACCTGGAAGCAAATCCTTGCTGAAAACAGATTCTTCTTTCATTTGGAAGTTTATATGCTAGAAAAACTGAATTAGAGCTGTTTGGGAAGCAGAGAAACATTCTTAAAGTTTTAGCCTACTTTTTTTTTGTTTCTACTTATATTCCAGTGAGAATTTTCACTAAAAATCAGAGCACAATAAATAATAATAACAAATAAATGAACAATAAATAACAAATAATAATAACAAATAATAAATAATAATAACAAAGAAAATAAAAAAATTACCCCCTAAACCCCTTTTATCTCCATTAGAGCTATGTGAAGTCAGAATAAAACTAAAAAGATTAACCAGAAGTCAAAGTACACATTGGTCAAAAGACTTGCACTGTTTCCCTGTCACACAAAAAATTTTAATTCCCCTCCAGTGTCATTGAAGTAGATAAAGATAAAAAGTGTGAGGGTAGGAGGAGCATAATCAAATCCAACTTTTGCCTCTAGGTCTTGAAAAATAAATGAAAGAAGTAGCTTGTTTCTATTATTAGCCACTCAAGGCTGCCAAAGGCAAACTTTTAGTGGACTTTTTACCAGTGGAAAATCCATTTATAACTTGCTTTGATTATTCTTCCATTTTCACACTTAGACAAAAAAAATTACAAGCTGTAGCTACATCATTATATCAAAAATTGTATGTTGCAGGGAATTCTTGTAACAAATTGCCAAGTATGTGGAGATATGCTGTTTTTCTTACTTAGGCTTCTCTGACTTTCAAATGCAGCTATGTAATAAACAGAAAACCATTTCTTCAGCACTTTCTTCAAATATCTTAAGTCATACACAAAGTTGGGGAAGGCAAATTTTAATCTTCCATGCCATTTATGCAAGCAACTGAGGCTTTGCTCTGGCACATTCTCTACATTGAATGGCTCTGATGCTTGTTTGTGTAACTGCTTCAGATGAAGGTGGTTATAGATGTGATGAAGGATCAGAACCTCATGTCAGTTAGGGAGCAGATAGGCAGGATCTATAAGGAGAAAACCTGTTTTGCAGTTCAGACCACTGAATTTCTCCTTTTTCTTTTACTTACACAGAGAAGGGACCACTTTCTCCTGTTTTGTTACATCCTCTAGAAGAAAGAGAACCACTTTACAGGATAATGTTTCTTTCAAAAAATTGTATTTTCCAATGAAAATGGCTTTTTTGCAGAAGTTTCAACACAGTCTAATAATGACAGACTGCTAAAAGCACTTCTATTTTGTCAAAACACTGCAAAAACATCCGCTAATTAAACTCTTCGCATGTCTTTAAGACAGGCAAGTACTGTCAGTCCCATCTAGAAGACATCACAGTGAAAACATGAAATAAGTTGCTTGCTGAAACCTACACAGTGAAATAGTTGAATTGAGTTTACATATTAGGACTTCACAGTCGTTATTCCTTTAAGTAATTCTCTAGAAGGCAGAGCTTCAAAATGAAACAGCAGGTAGCATTGAGTAGTCAGTACAGTATTGTGCAACAGAAAGTCTTTACACTACTTTACATCTGGGATTGCTGAGAAGTATAAGGCCACTCTGCTTGGAAAAGTGGCACATAAGAGTGGAGAGGTGCTGGAGTTCCTGGCTCAGTGGTGGTCCAGTTTCTACCCTGACTAGGCTTGAAACACCGTCCAGGGGCACCACAGCAGATGTTTGGGGCAATATCTGGTACAAAGCTTCCTTTCTTGGAAGATAACCAGATATCTCTTTCAGAGCAAGCAGGTTAGATCCAACCTCGCTTAGCTCTGCAAGTGAATTCAGCTGATGACAGGCAAAAAGGTAACAGGTAGCTCTTGTAGTTGATGCAGTTCAAGTTTATTGACCCTCTGCTGCCAACATGGCCTCAGAAAGCTTCTAACCTCAAGGAAATCCAACCAACAAAAGCCACATGACTTTGTGAACATGAACTTATAAAGGGTGTTCAAATTTCTGGGAGGGGAAAGGGAATGACCAATGGGAAGGAGGGGTAGGAGTGGTTTAGGGAGGAGTCACGCCCCTAGAAGAAGGTTTTAGGGTTAGGAGGTGTTGGGTTACATATTCGGGGGTAGGTGGGAGGGGAAAGGACAGGGGATACATTTGGGGGTGGGATACAACTTTGGAACAAACCAACTGTGTGTGGGAAACAGGGGTAACGGAACATTCCAACAGGGTGTAACAGAACCATATGTTATGGAAATATATAACATAGAAATAAATGCAGAATATACACCGCAACAGAGAGGTTAGTGTAGAAAAAGCGTGGGCAATTCCAGCATGTCATCTTTGGTATTTAAGCACAGCAAGTGACATTTCCTGAGAGCACTCCCCAGACGTTGTGCAATCGGTGCATTGTAAGAAGTCATTGCTACATAGGTGACAAAGAGAAGTTCTTGCACGTCCTGTTGTGCATGGATGATGTGGCAGTGTTTGAACAAATTATTTATAGACTATATGATAAACCCAAAGCTTTCTCCAGCATCTGGGCTGAATTCTAGTTCTGCTGTCATGGTTAAGAATTGCCTCTGACAGCCCCTGAACTACAATGCAGGCAGCAATTTCTTGATACATGTAAGACATGCCCGTTGTAAAATATCTACCATAAGCCTCAGGGTTGCACAAGTATCTGCGTAGAGGGGAAGAAATGATGAGCAGAAGTTCTCCCTTTTCTAATGTTCATTTAAAGTAATACTGTTGTTTGAGAGCAAAGAAACATTAAACAGCATCTTTACTGCTGATTTGAATAAAACCACTAACACTTTAAAGACCCTAATGTATTTTCATAAGTTTTATGAAAACTGTCATTTCTGTTCTGCAGTAAATTCTAGAATGCGATTTTTACATAAAACAGAAATATCATGCTGAAAAGAGGAGCCTAGCTATTTATCCTGTCAGGACCAAACTCAGCTCTGAAATGCCAGTGACTTCACAGCAGCTCCATAGAAATATTTCTGAAGAGCATAAACATAGAACCTCTGTGGCTCCAGGCTCCTCAGGTAAAAGGGAATGAACTAGCAGAGTCCTAAAAAAAGATATAAAAATTAGTACACTTACAAAGAATAAGTGGCATTAGAAATCTTCCAGACAAATCTAGTAAAGTTTCAAAGTTACTTTGTAATTATTTGGTTTGCTTAACAGTCTTTTCTTTGGTATAAAATAGTTTCAGTGCAGGATAATGGAAATACCAACTCGTTTTTGAAAATACCTTTTATAGGTTTCTTTAAAGGATTCCGGATTCACCTGATTTCCACTAGAAGTTCATTTTCTAGCAGGTTCCTCTTGGCAGAAAAGGCTTTAATATCAATCCTAAAATAAATAGTCTTAGTGAATGTTATGGTTTGACTCCGGCTAAGTGCCGAGAGCCCACAAACAGATCCAAAATTTCTCAGAGAAGGAAAAAAACCCCTCGACTTTTGTGATAAGGATTACAAGCAACTGTTTATTAACTACTTCACAAGTGAAACAGGCTCTAACTTAGAATATTAAGTTTTCATTACTACTACTACTACTAAAATCAGAGCTTAAGAGTTTAAGAGTGAGAAGATGTGACAGAAAGACACCTTTCTCCTCCACCCCTCCCTTTTAAGATCCTTCTCCTTCCCTCAGCAGCATAGCAAGGCAGGGGGAACTGTCTTTGCTGCTGTTCAGAAGAGAGAGAGTCCCACCCCAGCTTTCCTCATGGGGTCTTCTACATGAAAACAGTCTGTTACAAACTGCTTCTTAGTGGATTTGTTACTGACAACAGCTTTTTTCTGGTATTGTTGTCGCGTAAGTCACTTTACCATAGGTGCAGTCATTCAGGTGCTGCTTGGCTGCTTCAGTGTAAGTTCTTACGGGCCACCAGTCCTCCCAAGAAATGCTGCTCTGCTACTCAGCATGGGTCTCTTCTTCCCACGGCCTACAGGACTCTATCAGGCCCCTGCTCCAGACACAGACATCAAATTTCCCACAGGATCACAGCCTCTCTCCTCCAGCACTTATCTGCTCCTGCGTGGAGTCTCCCAGTCTTTCCACGGGTTGCAGGCGAATCTTTGCTCCCTATAGGTTCCCCACAGGTTGCTGGGGCCCTATTTCAGTGTTTAAGGTATCTTCTCTTTCTCCTCTTTGACCTTGGTGTTAATCAGACTTCTCACTCTCCTCTCTCTTAAGTGGCCATGATGTTCTGCCTGGCTTTTTTTTTCTCCTCTCCTTCTTAAATATGTTATCACAGAGGGGTTGTCGGCTGACCTTGGCTAGCTCGAAGCCAAGAAACCTCCAGCAGCTTCTTAAAGAAGCCTCTCTCACAGCCCCCCCAACTAATAAAAAACTCTGGCTACTTAAAACCACAACAGTGAAAATGGGTCAGCATTTTCTGACAGAGTGCTTTTTGTCAGAAAATCCTGATTTGATCAATTAAAATCCTGTGTAGGAATGTGGCTATTTAAAAGAAAGTGTTCTCAGGAAAAGGATTGCTATAGTTGAAGATAATATTTCTAGTAAAAAATCAAAGAGTGAGAGATTTGACATATAACTGCCAACAGTCTACTATTTAGACTGTTCTCAAACTGTTATGATTCATTTTCAAGACCTGCAATTCTCCCACCTCCAAGCAACTGACAAAACAAGACAAGAAAACAAGACAAGATAGTGCCCCTTTCAGTCATTTTTGCTGAAGAGGTTATATTTTAATAAATTATTTAATATTCATTGGTTTGGAGAAAGACCAGTTTTGTATCCAAATGAATGGGGCAGTAGGACTACTGTGGATCTGGTTTTCTGATCTGATTCTCAGTAGTAAATTAAAAATTTTCCTTTTAATTTTTTTTTCAAAATTTATTCAATGTAGGGCAAAAAAAAAGAAAATAAATATTTTACCTGCTGCCAAAAGTCAGATGGTCCCTTCATCTTTTTTGTGCTGAAATGCCTTGCTAGCTATGCCTGTGAAGACACCAGAAATGCACATAAATAAGGAATGACATCTACTGAGAGTGAGAACTACTAATGAAGCACTAGCAATTGTATTATTTGAGTGTCACTTACATAACACTAGTGGGCCAGAGAGTTGGTCTTCCAGAGCTGCATAGTTGAATTCAGCTTCTGAACAGAGTAGGTTTTGCTAAATCACCTCTGGACTTCTTGGAGGTAAAGCACATCAGTACATATATCTTCCCCAGTTAGGCTGTTTTCCCTGCTTCTAATATCACATGCCACAAAATTGTAGCAGCAGCTGTCAGCTATGAGATTAAAAGATGGAATACATATGGATATAATTTCTGCTGACTGCAGGAACTTTTATTCCACGTTAAGGTTTCTTCGAATTTAATGATTTTGTAGGTGGACAACCTCTCCTGGCAGTGCCTAAATAACGATACAAACGGCTTTCAATTCTCTGTGAAAAGCTTGCATAGCATTCTCTCTTTCTCCTGCAGCCTTTCAAAAGACATCTTGCTACACCATACTAACAGAAAGCAGAATAAAGCCATATTGTAAAAGACAGAGATGTGTGGTAGTTTTTTAGTACCGTCAGTAAACGACGTGACACCAAACACAAACAGAAAACAGTGTCTCTGCAGGATGTGTTAGCACAGTGTCTTCCAGTCTGCCGGATGTGAAATGGAGTTGCATCTTTAGTGCGAAGGGAGAGAAACAGAAGAAGCCACAAGCATGGAAGGCCATTTAACAGCTAAAGCCAAACTCCTTTTCACTGGAAGTGTATGACTCCAGAACAATCCTTACACCTCTTAAATTTTGCCAGTTTGTGCCTAAGTTGTATGTGGCAATAGATGGTTGTTCTCTCCTTCACTGGAGAGAAGAGGCAGGCAGGGTAGGAGGGGCTATCGTTTGAGCAGAAAGAGCTCAAGACCACAGCCACACAGGGATACAAACACAGGGAATACTTTGTCCTTGTTGCTCACTGACAGACAGTAAGAAACCCTGCAGAGCAGCACTACCCCTCAGTGTCAGGCACATACACACTTCCCTCTTGCTCTAGTTACAAAGCCATCACAAGTTTTGGAGGCTTCCCCCAAATCCCAAAGTAAAGCTTTGGAACCAGTGATGCAGACTATCATTATATATACTATATAAGTGCTTTCCCTATTTTTCTCCCTGCAACATAATTGTTGATGTTCAACCTTTGTTTTAAGAAGAATTTAGTGCTTCAAATCTTACATGTATGCTGGTGTTACTCTGGGTTTTGAGCATATGTGGCTCTAACAATGTGGGATCCAATCTTTGAGTAACTCTGGCTGATACATGGACCATTGGAGCCTGTGTGATCTGTGCTGCATCTCCAGAACTGATCCTGAATGTCAGCACTTCTTTACTAATCCAGGTATGATAAATCTCCTTGCCTTAAAACTTTCCTTTTTTTTTTAATGTTTTAAAATTACTTGAGAGATACAAGGACAGGGAGACTGCTCCTCCTTTTTTGTTATTTACCTTTCCTATAAGATTTTTACTGCATTTGCTCAGTCTATAGCATGATACATGTATTACACACTTACAGACCTATGCCATCGGACTTTTTTTAGCAGAGAAGCATTAGTGGCAATGTCAAGTTTTTACGGAGTATATGCTTATGTGGGCTTAATAGATGTCAGGGCCAGGAAAGCACATCACAATCTGCAAGTCTGACCTCCTCCTAACACAGGCCATTGGATTGCTTTTTATTAATTCCCACTTCACATGCGGTAGCTGTCCTTGAGCTAGAATATCTCTTTGAGGGAAAAATCAAATATTCCTATATACATTTTCAGTGATGCAGAATGTATTACCTGCTTGGATACATTGCTACAGTGACTGAATGCTTCTGTTGTTAAAAATAGCATCATTGCTCTTGCCTGAATCTTCCTTGTTACATTGAAGAGAAAGAAGATATTCCTGGTTTTTGGATGAAACATAAGAAAAAAAAATTACTAGAAATCCCAAATTGCTACTAATTTTCATCTGTTCCCAAAGCATAAGTAAACAACTCACCCATAGCTGGGTTTTGGTGATCTAAATAGATTAAACTCTCAAGATACGCATCTAACTCATTATTTTTCTCAATATTCTCTGAACCCTCTCCAGACACTTAAATTCCTATTTTAAAGGACAGGCCATAACAAGATTTGGAACTTCAACAATAGTCCCTTCAGTGCTAATTGCAAGAGAGAATGTAAATTCTCCTATTCAACACATTCCCAGTTGCACATTTAAAGATGATTGTGATCATTTTGACCATTCTTTTTACATTGGGAACTATAATTCTCCATGATGAACCTCAAGTCTTCAACAATGTTTCCTACAATAATATACATTATTCTGCAATTATGTCTTGTATCCTTCTTTTATGAGTTGTATGGGTTTATACTTGGACATATTTGAAGAAATTTTGATTTTTTACTATTTTTTGCCTCCTCATGGGGAACTTTCTATCTCAGTATGTTCTATTATTGACTACTTTTGGGCATTATTTTAATTTTCTTTCATCTTGCATCACCTGAAAACTTTATTAATATGATTTACAGGCATCTTTCAAGATCATGACAGAAAATTAATTTATTTAAAATTAAAAAAATTGTTAAATGTGCTCAGCTGTGAGACAAGCCCTATGGGATCACAGTAGAGACATCAGCTCAACAACCTTGCCTGTTTCTAAGAATATCTGGAACTATTATTGAAGCAGTTTTTGAAATATTTGCAATCTACCTTGTTGATTTTATAGTATTTCAACTGAGTAATCAAAAAGTCATCAGATATTACGTTGTTTTCCTTCTACTTATGCGTGTTATATCAATATTCTTGCTTTTGCTGTTTAACTTCTTAGTGCTGTCAAAACATAGCCAGTCAGTCTGATGAATCTTTTCTTCTGTAAACTCTGATTTCTTTCTCAATCAGGATACCTTACTAGTCATTCCACTATTTTGTCAATGATTCCTATCAGACTAAGGAGATCCATAATTGCTCATGTCATGTCGTTTCTTTTTAAATAATTGCACAATGTTATTCCACTTTCAAACCACTGAAAATATCTCTGTGCTGTAAGGATTGTTGAAAAAACATGGCAATGGTAAAGACAGTTCCTGGGTCAACACTGAGAACAACAGAAATGGTGGGCATCCACAAGGAAATGAGAGATACAGAAAAGTGCAAACAGCAATTTATTGCTTTTTTACAATTTTTCTATCTTTCCCTAATGTTTTCTCCTCACTGCCTTTTTGTATCTTTTTTCTTTCTTTTGGTAAGGCAATGGTACAATTTTGCCTTCCTAACAGCATTTTACCCTTTTTAACTTTCCTTTTTTTTAATTAAGGAAAAAAATCTTTTGTGAGGCCTTAATCCTGTGGCCTTAATTCCCTTTGATTCTTTCTCTTTTTATTTTCTGCTATGATTTCTCTGTTCCTTCTATTCTGTACTCTACTTTGACGCTTTCTTACAGAAAGTCTCTCTTGTCTCTCTAATCCCTTTATTTTCTTCTTCCACATTCCATACTTTGTTGCCTCTTCCAGTCTTTCTTTATCCTTCCAAATAAACAGCTCATTTTGAGGTTTCTGTGCAAGGAAATGTAATTTACTCATTATGTGATTCTTCCTTTCCTAATTATGTCAATTCTGAGTAGCACATTTTCACGAATTTTTCACTCATTTTCAACAACTTTTTTAAATACTATATTTTTCTGAGGGACTGGTTTGAAATAAGTATATTTTAATGTGAATAAAAAGCCATCAGTTTCTAGCAAGTGAGATTATCTCTGACCTCCAGAAGTTGGTGATCTGTGGCAATTTTGAAAGATATAGTGGTTTGTGAGTACTTGCATTGAGTTGTAATTTTTTCTCCACAAACTGCAACTAATAGATTCTATTAACAACTTATTCTTCCATCAATTAAGTTAACATACTGTGTGTATAGGAATAGAATCATAGAATCATAAAATCATAGAAGGTTTGGGTTGGTAGGGACCTTAGACATCATCTTATTCCAACTGCCCTGCCATTAGCAAGGACACTCTCCACTAGATGAAGTTGCTCAAAGCCTCATCCAACCTGACCTTGAACAGTTGTGGGGATGGGGCATCCACAACCTCTCTGGACAACCTCTGCCAGTGTCTCACCACCCTCACAGTAAAGAATTTCTTCCTAATATCTAACCTAATACCTACCTTCTTTCAGTTTAAAGCCATTCTCCCTTGTTCTATCAATACATGCCCTTAGGAAAAGTCCCTCTCCAGCTCTCTTGTAGGCCCTCTTCTAGGTCCTGGAAGGCTGTTGTAAGGTCTCTCCAGAGTCATCTCTTCTCCAGGCTGAACAACCCCAACTCACTCAGCCTGTCTTCCTAGTAGAGGTGCTTCAGGCCTCTGATCATCTTCAAGGCCCTCCTCTGGAGCCATTACAACAGGTCTGTGTCCTTCCTATTTTGTGGGCTCCAGAACCGTACACAGCACTCCAGGTGGAGTCTCACAAGAGCAGAGTGGAGGGGCAGAATCCCCTTCCTCGACCTGCTGGCAACACTGCTTTTGATGCAACCCAGGATATGGTTGGCTTTCTGGGCTGCAAGCATGCGTTGCCAGGTCTTGCTGACCTTCTTGTCATCCAGCACGCCAAAGTTCTCCTCAGGTCTGCTCTCCATTCTGCTCAGTCCATTCTCCACCCAGTCTGTCTTTGTGCTTGCAGCACCTTGAACTTTGCTTTGTTGAACTTCATGAAGTTCAGATGAATTCACCTCTCAAGCCTGTCAAGGATTGTCTGGATGGGATCCCTTCATTCCAGCAGGTTGATTACACTGCACAGCTTTTTATCATCAGCAGATTTGCTGAGGGTGCACTCAATCCCACTGTTCATGTTGCCAGTAAAAATGTTTAACAGTGCTGGTTCTAATACCAATTCCTGAGGAATGCCACTCATCACAGCTTTCCACTTTGACATCTAGCCGTTAACCACAACTCTTTAACTGCAACCAATAATCTAAATCCTTATCCACTGAGTGGTCCATCCATGAAATCCATTTCTCTCCAATTTAGAGTATGTTATGTGAGACAGTGTAAAATGCTCTCCACTAGTCCAGATACTTCTCAGTTTTTCAGATAACAAGAAATCCGCTCTTGGAATTTTTTTGCAAAACAAGTTAAACATGAAGCATTCACTTTGATTTTTCAGCATCATCATTCAGTGTCGTTATCTCTCATAGAATCATAGAATACTCTGAATTGGAAGGAGCCCAACTCTTGGCCCTGAGCAGAACACCCCAAGAATCACACCATGTGCCTCAGAGCATTGTTCAAACATTTCTTGAACTCAGACAGCATTGGTGCTGTGACCATTTTCCTGGGGAGCCTGTTCCAGTGCCCAACTACCTCCTGGGTGAAACGCTTTTTCCTGATATCCAAACTAAACCTCCCACAACTCAGCTTTAGGCCATCCCCTCAGATCCTGTCACTGGTCACAAGAGTGAAGAGATTGATGCCTGAAGAGATTAATACCTTACCTTCTGCTTCCCATCATGAGGATGTTGAAGACCAAAATGAGGTCTCTCCTCAGTTTCTTCTTCTCCAGGCTGAACAAACCAAGTGACCTCAACTCCTTCCCCTCCAGACCCTTCACCATCCTCATGACCCTCTTTTGGACCCTCTCTAATAGTTTAACATATTTTTTATATTGTGGTGCCTACAACTGCACACAGTGCTCAAGGTGACACCACACCAGTGCAGAGTAGAGTAGGACAATCACCTCCTTTGACTGGCTGGTGATTCTGTGTTATTTTTGTTGCAACAATTTAGAGATTTAGTAATTTGAACCTATTGTTTTACTGATTTAATTTTGCTCGTGATGTAAATGAGGTTATATATGATTCTCCCCTAAATAGCTTAATTAAATTAAGTATATTTGTATAATATTATCTTAGTAATAGGGTGAATTATAACTATGTTTGCTTGTTCATTCCTTACAATAAAATACATTAAAAATTGGACAGATTGTCTTCCTCCCATCAAACTGAAGCAAGATTCATGCGCTCTATGAGCACAAGTAATCTTAAGTAAATTATCTCCAGCTCAAGTGAGGGTTCTTATAGTCTTGGGGAAAGAATCTGTGAGTCTCTTTGCAGATTAATCCCCACAAGAGATACTGTGAGCAAATCACCTAATACTGAGGTCATGGCTGCAAGGACAACAGCCCAGTGAAATGCTCCTTTTTTCAGACCATGTTCATACTTGCTTCAATTTGGGGAATGTTCTTGCAGTTAAAATTACCAAGTAATTTGGAAGGGTACAAAATCCAGCTGACCTGGGTTGTTAATCCCGCCTGTAAAATCAGTCAGACTTGTTTTGTGCATACTTGTGAGTACACAGATCTAGTGTCACCACCCCTTCTGCCCCACCATGCCATCGAAAAGCCGTATTGTCATTGTACAGCCACGGAACAAGTGGGAGCAAGATAAACATATGCCCTGTTCTCTGTTATTGCTCTTGTAAAGTGGCTCTGATGGCAAAATGGGAAAAAATAGCTATTTGCTCCACTGTCTAATCAGGAAACTGCTCTTTTAATGAATGTATTGTTCAGCTCAGAGTGCTTCTATTGAAATGAATTTGTTAGCCTCAGTGACACTGTCGCTCATCATGCAAATCAAACGGTATTTTCCTTAGCTTCTGTCAGTTATAAAATACCAGCGCTTGTCAAATGCAAAGATAAATTACCTTGCCTCGCCTCTGGTCTTATTTATAGAACAAGGGAGTGAGTTATTGTAGCCCTGAGGACTACCAGCTCTTTGTTGCACACCAGCGTAATTTCTCTGGGTTGTAGGTTAAACTAGATCTTCAGGTGGAAATAAAAAATAGTGTCAATTTGCTTTAAGATTCTTAAGAATGACATTTCAGTTGAATATCTCATTTATGGAAAAGTTTGGTGCATCTGGAAAGAAAGGAATCTCTAATGGGAAAGAGATTCTTAACCTGTTTGGTAGATATTGAGATAAATAGGATAAATCATTCTGACGCTGTATCTACACACTGACTGTAACCAAGATTTAGACAACTTGATTGCTGAACAACATTTACTTTTGATGTAGCAGAGGTTATGTGGGACAAACATTTCAACACTTTTCTATCTCCCACAGTCCTTTTGGATAGAGGTGCAATGCAGACAAATACTCTCATGGGTGATACTCTATTCTGCTGCAGATACCTGACACATTGAAATGGTCTAGTGAAAGGACAGAACAGCAGCAGCCAGAGAAATAGGATCTTGTTTTAAGGAAATACTCTTCATTACCACTAAAAAAAAAAAAAAAA
>WEIV01023738.1:2448-88082 GCA_013390005.1 Calyptomena viridis
TAAAGCGATATTTCATGTACACCATGACCCTACAGCTCATGGCAAGGAAAGTGCTTTGGTTTATTTATGACCTACTAACCTTAAATTAAAAAAACATACATCCAATCTGAATGTTCACATAAGCCTGCAGATCTGAAATAAAATTTAAAATAAAGCTGGCATTTGTAACAGCTAGCTAAGCCCAGTAAGGGATTTAAAAAAAATGAAAACCAGATGAGAGAAGATGAAAGCATATTTACCCTGCATAACCTGCACACATCAGGAATCAGGGCTGGAACCCAGGAATACTTTTTGTACTTACAAGTTTCAGCCCATTTCAGAGGTTAGATAACCAAAAAAATCTTGTGGTTTTTCCATTATAGGGGGTGGGCATTAATAATAACCTGTGAAAGTAATTCCTTCTAGGATGCATCCAGCCAGCCACAAGCTCTGCATAGCTCTGCTTCCTCCCCTGCGCTCCAGCACAATTGCCAGGTATCAGCCAGGCAAGACCCCATATAGAAATATGAAGTGACAGATGGAAGCAGGGAATAAGAGCACAGGAGTAAGTACTGAAAGAAATGACATACAAAGAGGAAGCTTATTATAGGGCGGATCTTAAACATGAGTGACCCTAAACCATAAAGTCAATTCATTTGGCCAGAACAATGTTGAACAGATGCAGATGCACAAAAGAGAGCGAGCTTTATTCTTTCATCATTTGAGCTGGTGTACAAAAGTCTTTTCATAATATCCATGGAACTAAACCTTTGAAAAGCCACTAAAAAAATGGAGAAATAAAAATAGTCAAACTTCAAAGCTAAAGTATTGGCAGCAAATATCCTGTGCAATTGTATCAGGAAAGAAAGGTAGACTGCCACATTTGATTACAAGTCAGATATATTCCTGATCACAGTGGCATTCCTAAACAAAACATGTCCAATCTACCATAAAGAAAAAAAAATGATTCCATTATTGTCTAGTTCTCCAAAAGACTGTATTAATGACTTTGTCCTTTAGTTACATTAGATAAAAAAATACAAGAGTTAAATGATGTAACAAATACCTCTACAGGCAGAGCAATTAGCAGAAAGACACAGAACAAAGCCCTTGCCATGGCAGCACACCTTTGAGCTCCAGTCTTTTAGTGCAGGTTCCCTTTACACAAGTACAACAGGATGCCCAATATTTATACAGGCTTATAAATAATCAGAGATGGATGAGAGAGTGTATAGGACATCCTTCACCAAAGGATAAGGTAAACAAACAGTAATTCATAGAAGACAATGAGTCAGTCACATAATTTCGGCACAGCAAGTGGACCTAACAAAAAAGGATTCTGACCTTCTGAGCATCAAGAACAGCTTCTGCAGAACTCTGCTCCCAAATGCAAATAAGGTAAAATTCCTAGATTACTTTGTTTTGTCTTCTGATCCACACAAACCACAAAAACTACAACCCTATTTTTAAAAAATTATTATTTTTTATTAATAATAAAGACAATTGAGTTGGAGAGGTCAGAAGATTGGGAAAAAGTGTTGTTACTGTGGACATTTTTAAGAATAAGAACTTTATTGTGCGATGAGCAGTTCTGGATATGCACAGCTTTCCACCACCCAAAAAAATGTATGAAAATAAATACAGATCAAGCCTTGATACAAATTCACCTTTTTTTCCTCCTGAAAACTATCGTAACAGGTTCCGCATGTGTGACCATTTTTAAGGAAAAAAGGCCTTCTGTCTTTAAGATGCTGATTGAGAAATTAAGCCTTCCTTAAAGAAAATAGACTGTTCATCAATCCTAAGCAAGTTTAAATCCAATTGAACCATGTCAGCAAAAGAAATTTTGCTCACTTGGGCATTCTCTAATTGGCAACACTGATTGGTAAAACTCTTAGCCAGCTCTGTCCATATATGGATCTTGTGTTTTGTTTGCTATGAAGTTCAATCTCATGAAATAACAGACAACATCAATCCACTTGTGCCTGGATCCCCAACTTTTATTGTCAAAGCCTGAATAAGTGAAATATCTTTTCTTTTCATAGAAAGAAGTTTGGGAAACTGCCAGCTCCTTGTACAAAGACTGAAATATGATGGGCAGAGAAGGGTGTTGGTAAGAGAAAAATGATTGAAGTTGCGTCATCTGTATGATTAAAATCATTGTGTGAACTTTGATTTTCCCCCCCTCCTTTCAGACATTTGAGGATGCGGTCAAGTCAATGGAGTTCTGTTGTAGTGGTTGCTTCAGTGAACATTCAACGCTGTCGGTGAGTTTGGAATTAAAGTGAAAACCATCGACCGTTGATTGTACCCTCCAGCTAACCATCCTCCTCCTTACTTCATGCTTTCAGGCCTTAACACCGAAGATAGCAACCTAACCATCATAGGATGTTTCTCCCCGACCCTACCAAGCTTTACAAAAAAGGTCACAATCAACATTCATTGCTGTCGGTGGGTTTAACTATGTGGACAAGCTCACTGAACAATGAATGCAACTGTGGCCCCACATTTTACAGTTGCCGTTGAGAGGAACAGCAGCTCTGAAAGCAGTAGTGAAAAACAAACACTTCTTATAAGCTACGTTTTTCTGGTCAGAAAAATAGGTGGGGTTATTGATTTCTTGCTTGTTTGTTTTTAAGTGCGTTGAACTTAGCTGACTAGGAAAAAAACCACTGTATTTTTCTGGAATATTGTCCTTGCAGGGTTCAGCATAATTGAAACGATAAGAATTCTTATTTGGTAGGTATGCAGAAATAAAAAATGGTATCCACTCCTAAGGACTCTGACAGGGGAGGAAAGAATATTTAAATGTCATTTTAACTAGGCATTGTGGAATAGTTCAAAAATTTTTTCTGTACTTGTCATGACAAATACAAATAGGAAAAAAATGGGATTTCAAAGTTACGGATAAAATGTTATGTCAAATAAAAGATAGATTAATTTTACATGAAATTGTTTCTGAGCACATAAACACTATTAGGCAACACGTACTATTGCATTTGCCTTTTTTAGGTGTCTGAAAGACAATGGAGATATGCATACCCAGAAATACTTATGGAAAAGTAGTTAAATTGTAAAATTACTGTAAACTGCATACCTATGTCACACTCTCGGTATTACAGATACTAAACAGAAAAATAAAAGTGTAAATAAGCTCATGTTTGTCCTCATTTCCTTACAACCCTTTATTAACCTGGTCAGACACACAGAAGGACCAGCCTACAAGTCTCCTGTCACACAATCATCCACGGTAAGTTCAGTCTTTAGACATAGTGCAACTCTAATATTCTGCAGTAGGAATTGCAGGTTAGATAGTGCAGCATCACAGGTTAGGTAACCGAGAATTCATGTTGTTCTTCCTCATTTATGAGGGTGTTCATAAACAATACTTTAGTTTGGTCATTTACAAAGTTTCCTCAGCACACCAGTTACACAACAAGCTCTCTCATGTACTGTACTTACATGTTTTACCCACATTTCACTGTGTAGCAATTGAAGAGTGTATGAGTATCAAGGCTATTGTGGAAGAATACATTTACAGTTGCTACTTGAACTTTATGTTATCAGTCTAATTAAATGGTAAAATATATTTCAATCCCAAAAGATCAGCCCTTTATCATATACAAAACTAATACAGAAAAAATGTCCTCAAAGACATCACCACACTAGCAAAATAAATCCTGAAATTACTTGGACATTATTTACAATTGATGTTTGGAAAGATTATCTTTTCTTATTCCAATATTTACTAGAGAAGAACCCACAGGTTCTGTTGCTCACTGAATGCTATCGTAGTCAGAGACAGAAGAGTAAAGTATTAAAAGGAAGGGCTGCAATGGATGAATGATTTCTCAGCAATGCTGTTCAGAGATAAGCCTGTAGGTTTACCCATTTCTACAAAAATGGGAATTTGAATTACTACAGACTTACATATTGGAGATAGATAAAGATCATATTAAAAGCAGGACTCAAAGGTATACATTCTGTCTAGAAGGAGAAATTTTCAAATTAAGCTGTAGCTAGTATGTTTTTGCTACAGTATGCTAAGTTCCTTACTGGAACCTAAAAAACAGGTCTTAGTTTTGCAATACATTTGTCAATGCTTGCTATAGCTGTGTTACATATTTTTAACAGAGAAAATACTTAATCAAAACAGAAGATTCTGGAATTTCTCAATACTAGAAAGAACCAGTGTCCTGGGACATGAGTGGTTTCTGTATGTATGTTTTCTGTGCTGATAATGGCTAAATGATTAACATTGAGGAGGGACAGACTCCAGAGCAAGCAAGTTATATCCATTTCCAAGGCAGTACTTTTCCTCAAAATACATGTTTCCTCTAATTTCTATCACCATTTTGTTCCATACACTTACTAATTGAAGAGCAACAATTCATACCATATTAGAACAGGGTGCAAAAACCTCAGCCAGCATTGACCTAAGCACAACTAATCAGTCCATATCCATTACAAATATAAAACAAATATTTCCACCTGGACTAAGTTTTTACTGGTTTCTGAAGAGGAGATTCTGTAGCAATAGTCTTTTTAAATGGTGCCTAGCATGAAGCTTATCAGTGATTTTAGGTACATCGTGTTTTCATATAGAACAGCAAAATGTCTTAGTGTACAGATATGTAGTATTTCATATAATTTGAAGTCATTCTCTACAGACTAGTTATTTAATAATGTTCATTGGAAAACAACACCCTTATTCCACAAGAGATGCTAGCTTGCACACATCTCTTATGCTATAAAGCCACAGAACAAACCCAATTTGGTAACGATAGCTGTGACATACTGTGGGAAGGTTTTATGGTAATTTCCATGGTTTTTTGTTAATATGATACATATGTACTCAGTACAATGCCCATAGGCCACAGAAACATTCTAGAAAATTGCTCCTCAGTGTCATTGTAAATAATTCACTCACAGCAATATTTTTAGGTCAAGCATATCAAAGTTGCAGTAAATGCGATGGACCTTGACATAATAGGAGCACTAGTTTTACAGCAGTGGAGGAAGAGGAGAAGGAATATACTTCCCATATATGAGAGATCAGTTGCTGTTCCCAAGTATACACATCACTGTGCTTGAACACAGCAAAGGTGATAATAGGGGCTTGTAACAAGGTTTGGAATTGTTTAGGTTTTTTATTACCTCTGAGTACCTTTTTTTTCCCCCTGGCTTCTGGCATAAAATGGATCAAAACATCTAATCCAACAGCTTCTGCACTGAGTCTGTAACTTCTGTTTAGCAAGTACAGAGAGACACCTGGTTTCATCTCAAACTACAAGTCAAAGAATTCCTGTGATAGAAATAGTCTGTGATATTCAGGGCCATGGCAGGATGAATACGATAGACTTTTTTTTGGCACAGCTGACACCACCACACTAACTGCTCTTGCTTTACAGATGGTGAAGTAACACTAAGTTAAAGAGTTAAATATAGAAGTAATTTATAGTTTAAATGGAAGGAGGATCTAGACAATCTTGGACTCCAATCATGTGTTTGGGGAAAAAAAAGTGATCCTGCAATCCTGACTTATCTCATGTAAACACCATGTTTTTCTTGCTGACCACTTTTTTTTTCTTTTAATGTATCTTTGTTACTTGTCAAGAGTTACAATGAAAGCCAATTATTTTTTTAAGCACTTTCTTGGTGACATGCACTACAGAATAATTTTTACATCTTGACCCTTCTTTTATTTAGGTTTATAAAATTTTATTTTAACTTGACTTTTATTTCTTCCTGTACATCCACCTTAAGTATGAGTGCCAGAAATGCAGACCACATTCCAAAGAGCCCAGCCAAGGTTCACTGNTTAGTGGCAGATATTACATGATAGCATGTAGTAGTAGTAATGAACTTTGAATACAAGCAGAAGCCTATCATGATTTAATTTAAAAAAAATATTTAAACTTGCCATTATACTTTATCTCTCCCACATTTTAATTTTAAGAGTACAAACTGCAAGAGACACTAGAAGCATAATGATTAACTTACCTTCCTGCTGTCTGCACCCAAAGTAAATTTACAAGCTCATTATTTTACATCACCACATTAGAGCCTTCACTGCCTAACAACCAGTAATCACAATCTGAATACAGATATGTCTAACAAATACAAGAGAAGGTTTATGTTTGAGTTTAAGAATTATTGATCTGAGGATCAGACAAGGCAAGTGTTCAGCTGAGACAAGGCAACTGCACAGCTTCCAAATATCGGTCTTATAAATACTGACAGAAACGCCTATTTTCTATTTCTTCTGGCTATGAGACTGGCTTCACATTGCCACTAGAATCAAAAATAGTCTCTTCCTCTTAGGTTTGGATATGAACTGATACCAGAAATTTAGGGAAAGCTTTAGATGTAGAAACTCTAATCAACACAAGCCATGAATTAGAACAGAAGCTTTGTCTGTATTTCACAGTAAATCAGAAATAAGTCCCCTAGCTCTGCAGATAGCATATATGCCCATGACACATATTCTGATCTTTCCTGATTTTACCTCATGAGATACAGCTGCTTCCAAGCAAGCCCTAAAATTTGTGATGTTTTAACAAATCCACTTTAATCTATTAAGTTTGCAAATAGATTATCATGAGACCTGATGATACAAGTTGCTGGGTTATGTTTTGTTTGGTGGGGTTTTGGGGTTGTGTTTGGTTTTTTTTTTTAATAAGCATTATTTTCTCCATTAGAAATGCCACATTAGGTCTTTATGATGAAAAACAAGTCTAAAATGGACCAGATACCACAAATGTATGATAGCAGTGTTCAGAAGGTTTAGATACCAGGTCAGGTAAAGAGGAGAAATAGCTGGAAAGTAACATGCACCTGGCCATCAAGATAGTGGAAGTTTCACCTTGCACTCAAGCCACCAATATACATAACACTGTAGTTTAGGGACACAGTTTATCTATGGGTACCAGCAAGTTACCCCAATAATCATGCTATCGAGCAAATTGATTGCATGAGTCTATTAGTGATTAAACAGTTAAAGTACTTTATCATAGTTATTTTGAAACTCTGAAACAAAAATAAATACAAAAATATTAGTTTTAACTTGTGAGAGTTGAGTCCAGGTGGTTGCCCTCAGAAAGTTAACATCACCATCTGATGTGTAAAACATTCCTGATTATCATAAAGTACACCCCGAGCTGATTACTGTGTTTGCCTCAAAATGATGAGCCATGATAATCCCTGAGTTCATGACAATGCATTTACATTTAAATGCCATCCAGTTCACTATCAATATGCTGCTGGTTACCAGACTGCCAGACATGATGACATTAGTGTGTATGCTCTCCCAGACAGGAACAGTGTACACNCCAAGGTTCACTGAAATAATCTGATGTATCTTTATTTTACAAGCAATCGCTGATCCTTTTCAGCCAAAAATAGCATTTGTAATGGCACCACACAGTTAACACATTTAAATTGATTGAACATTACTCTACAGATAGTGTCCACAAGTTCTTTCCTAGTTTAAAATAGATTCTATCCCCTTGAAATGCAACACTTGCAAGTTTTTGAACTTAGAGATTTTTTTCTCAAAATCTATCTTCTCCTTCCCCTCAAAATATCAAGGTTATAAATAAGATTNTTTGTGATGTTTTAACAAATCCACTTTAATCTATTAAGTTTGCAAATAGATTATCATGAGACCTGATGATACAAGTTGCTGGGTTATGTTTTGGGGTTGTGTTTGGGGTTTTTTTTTAATAAGCATTATTTTCTCCATTAGAAATGCCACATTAGGTCTTTATGATGAAAAACAAGTCTAAAATGGACCAGATACCACAAATGTATGATAGCAGTGTTCAGAAGGTTTAGATACCAGGTCAGGTAAAGAGGAGAAATAGCTGGAAAGTAACATGCACCTGGCCATCAAGATAGTGGAAGTTTCACCTTGCACTCAAGCCACCAATATACATAAACTGTGTCCCTAAACTACAGTGTTATCTATGGGTACCAGCAAGTTACACCAATAATCATGCTATCGAGCAAATTGATTGCATGAGTCTATTAGTGATTAAACAGTTAAAGTACTTTATCATAGTTATTTTGAAACTCTGAAACAAAAATAAATACAAAAATATTAGTTTTAACTTGTGAGAGTTGAGTCCAGGTGGTTGCCCTCAGAAAGTTAACATCACCATCTGATGTGTAAAACATTCCTGATTATCATAAAGTACACCCCGAGCTGATTACTGTGTTTGCCTCAAAATGATGAGCCATGATAATCCCTGAGTTCATGACAATGCATTTACATTTAAATGCCATCCAGTTCACTATCAATATGCTGCTGGTTACCAGACTGCCAGACATGATGACATTAGTGTGTATGCTCTCCCAGACAGGAACAGTGTACACACTTGAGGCAGGCCACAAACTGCCAGAGAGATAACAAAACTAGAAGAACCCTGAGAGGCATTAAGGATGTAATTGTAGAAGAAAACACAAGAAAAAAGAAGGCACTACTTTAAAGACAACAGCCAGCTGTGGCCTACAGAAGAGCTTAAAGAAAGTCTCTGTAAACTCTCCAGGAAGACCTCTGTACACTCCCAAAACAATTGCAGTACCTTGCTCCAGAAGTTCACACGGATCATGGTCTGCTAACCGATTAATTCAGATTCCCTGCTGATTTTGAAGTCAACATATCTTACTGATTTCAGCGGAACTACACCAGTTTGTACAAGGTGAGGATTTGATAAGCCAACACACAAGAAAACTAAATGAAGCATGGTCCCACACATCCTACACTAAGGGAAAATGCAGAGGTAGATGTCACTCTTGGGGGAGGGAGAAGAGAGAAACAAAAGAACATGTACTTGAAAAACACATATTTCCACCTACAGAGAGAGCATTTCTGCCCACAGACAAACTGTGGGTGGCCCTGGACAGCACTTGGACACTTAACTACTCCATTTGTGCAGATTGCTGCTTTGCAGGTACAAATAGGGAGCTTCGAAACACAACAGGCAGGAGAGTATTTTTGGGCAGAAACATCACACCCACATTATGATAATCTGGCCTTTGCCACCACATGACAGTCTCCTTCGCTTCATGAAGCTTGAGGTATGTGGGAGGGAAAGCGCTCACAGCTTATTTTTGTCTGACGATGGCTCCCACAGCACAAGTGTATGTACTTGAAGCAATGGCAGCTTCTTTCTCTCCTTTCACAATGTGCCCTCTCCATCATTTCTCACTATTTTCACACAGAGCTAGCAAAACTAAGCCATTCAATGGTTGCATTTAAGAAGAAAAAAATCAAAGCAAAACATTATCACATCTCTTAAATACCTTCTCTCAAAATATCCAGGAGCTTGTTCATTTTGGTATCCCCTCTGGCCTACAGCTCCATTCTGACTTCAGATTTGTATCAGCCTTTACAAGAGATGATTTACATTCTGCAAAATTTTAGGTATTACAGGTACGTGTACAAATGCTTGTAACTACTGACTGGAAGTGCCTTCTGGAACCAGTTGACATGCATCAAGAGTGAGATAACCAAACCATAGATCTGTTCAAAGTGGATACTACAAACTGACCTTGGCATGGGAGTAATTCAAGGCTGAGACACACATACCTGCACAGAAGGTTTTTTGATAGAACTTAGGTGCATGCCTCTGCTTAGATGAGGTACCAGTGCTATATTTTCCTGAAACAGAAGTCGTGCTGCCTTTTTCATTTTCCATGAGGACACCATCAGATTAGCTCAGGATACACACGACAAAATTATTCACCAGGAGGGTATATCAGCTTTTGCTCACCTGAAACTGAAAGGTAATTCAAAGTGCCTACAAATAGTAGACCATGTTTTAAGGACTCTTTGTAGTCAGATTAAAACTGATTTAAACAAATTATTTTGCCATCTTTCTACCACAAATGAATCATTATAGGTTAAGCCTACAAAAAAACGTTGACTTGGCCCCCCAAATCAATAAGATGACATTAGCAGCTTGCTGTGTTTGAGCTCACAGGATGCTGGTGCCACTGTCCTCCTCTGCCACGAAGGGCCACAGCTGAACAGTGAAGTTGGTAACTCTGCATCACACCCGGACAAGAGTGGTAGGTTCCTGAGCTGACAACAGTTTATGTACCTTTATCACCATCAGAAGCTCTAACAGCCTCTGTTAAAG
Source organism: Calyptomena viridis (assembly GCA_013390005.1). NCBI lineage: Eukaryota > Metazoa > Chordata > Aves > Passeriformes > Eurylaimidae > Calyptomena > Calyptomena viridis. The sequence goes on from WEIV01023738.1 coordinate 12,573, forward strand.
TGAACACAGAGCCTGCACAGAACACTGCAATATGTGCTAAGGCTCTATGTTCACTTTAAGATTGTTGGCTGCTACATTTTATCAGCTCTCTTTAAAATAAGGCTGTTCACTAACTGCTTTCCAAGCTTTCACATATGTACCATTTCCATCAGCTACAAGTGTAAATTTGCAAGCAATGGGAACACACACACAGTCTGATGGAATCTCAGAGAAGGTAAAACTGTCACCAGATGGCATTTTTAAGTTTTGTACAGCCAGAAATTCAGAAGCAGCATCTGAATATTGAATGCTTCGTTTTTAGGTGTTTTTTTTTTTATTTTCTTAAAAACTCCCAAAACACAGCGTTTGGTCCTAGAAATAATCTTGTGATATTTTGTGGCTAAACCTCCAACAGCTCATTTTTCATGACTACATACCTAGACTATAAGAGCCCTAAATTAGTACTTGGGTACAGACTACTCAAAAATTCAGTCTATAATATCAGTAAATAAACATTTTATGAATACAATTTTGAGTCAGCCCTAACAGTAGCAAAAATAAGTAGGTTGCTTGTTCCTTTCCTACAGGGAAACGTTGCCAAAAATATATAACTGTCACTTTTCATCTTTGGAATAATGTTAGCTACTGAAAAAAAGATTCACAATGAGCAATTATGTCTTCAGCTTTCATGTCATTTTACATCATTCCACTATCAGCCATGCTCAAAAGCTTAGAGGCAACGTTCTAGGTCAGTGACTTTTGCAGGCAGTGTATTCACTGTTTGGTAATTAAATTAGATACACTTTAAATAACCAGATTCTGAAACGGACAGCCACTTACAAACACACGACCAAATATATCACTGGCACTGTTGACACAGGATGAGGAAAATTATGCATGTTAGCAATCATTAACCATCACTGAGGATTATAAATTTAAGGATTATGATATTAAGAATAACTGGATCAGCAAATCACTGCAGAGAAAATCTTTAAGATGTAGCTGAAAGCTATACTGAAGGACTGACCTACTTTTCATCACCAAGTTTTATTTATGCATGTATAGAATTTTTTCTTATGTTATGGTTAACAAAATAACATATTCCACCAAGAAAGCTCTCAACTATTAATAAAACTAAATAGAGAATGAAATATTGCAATAAGTGCTGAGCTTTTAATAAGGTTTTAGTCTGCCACTCGGGCAAATAGCCACTAGTACTGTTTCAGATAAAACTTTTAAATGGAAAAATAGAGACACTAATTTTCACTTTATACAGAATTTCTGTGGATAAATTAATTAAGATGTAAAATCAGAATGTTAAAAAACTATTTAATATCAAATGTGACTCAGAGGTATCTATTGTGTAAAATAGCTTTACTACTAAAGTAGCTTTAGTAGTAAAAAAGTAAACTTTTTTAAAAAAAGTAAAAGTAAAGTAAACTTTTTCAAACCTTTCATTTGGAAATGAATATTTAAAAAGTCAAAAATAAATCTAAAAGGGGCTATAAGATATGTTCTTTTTAAGAGCAGTTCTCATAATTCTTCAAGGGACAGACATTTAAAAAACAAACAACCCCCCACCACACAAAAACAACCAAAACCACAAACATAGCAATTTAGAGAGGTGCTGTAAAAAGATAACGTGGCCTTCATTTTTTGTGTTCAAGGAGTGATGTTAATAGACCAAGGCATGCAAATGATAAGAGCACAGAAAGAACACAAGTTCAAGCCAGAACTGTAATTCATGCAAGTTGTTTCACTTATGCCTCCACAAAGCAGAGGTTATTGGTATTCCACTGTTCTAGGAGTACATTGTTCAGCTCATCCACAAGGATCAACTCAGTTTTCTTTAGCTGAGTTCCCTTACCACCTTGCTCACAATAAGCATTCATATGGAAGTCCTCATTTGTGACAACTGTGCAAAAAGGCCCAACTTTAAAATCCCATTTTGCCTTTTCTTCTGGAGACTGACCCATTGACCTTTTATTTCACGATAGACACAAACTACAAGGCACAACCAACAGTCACAGATTATTAAAATATTCTGTCTACCTATGTCTGCAGACCCCCAAGAACCTTGAAGCCAACCCCAGAACCTAAAGAGGACACAGTCCAGTTGTAGCATTGCCATAGTAACTTCTACAGTACTGAGCTGGAAAATTAGTCTTAATGTTCACAGGTATTGCTTTGGCTGAAAGACATGGAAAAACTGGCTTCAAGGAGGAAAATGCAGCCCACCACATGTATATTTCTGACTATTATAAAACATGAGACTGAACAAGGGGTTTCTGTGTCCCTTCCTGGGCCATGGGTAGGGGTTTGCAGCGGTGTCACACTCAGCTGCCAGCAGGTGTTGCAATGGGCAGCCGTGTAAAGCGCCTATTCACTGAACTCTGTCACTCCAGTTATGTGCTCTTTATGGCAAGGAAAACAGAGAAAACAAAGAGGCTGTTATGCCTTAACTTCAAAGCCTCCCTACCCCAGGCTTCAGCTGTGTACCTCAGGCAGTGCAGCCCAGAAGAGAGGTAGCATGGTCTGAGGTAAAGATTTTTTTCTGCTTCAGTAATGTAGCCTCTGTAGTACTTACAAGAGAGATTTGATTTTTTTAAAAAAGTAAACTCTTGATAAAGGCATACTGAAAACAGAAGGTCATCTGGCATTTTTCATTTGACTGACAGGTAAATTTTATTTTTAAGCTTTCCAAGTTCACAGGAAGTTTTTATCTGAAAGGTCAGAGAGGAATCTTAAGTTTACCCATAAGTGCCGCAACAATCAAGAAGTTGGGAGATATTGATCTTCCACAATCCACAAGAAGTTGGGAGATACCCATCTTCCCAGTTTATAGTTCCTGTTGGAATTACCATTCCAGTTGCACCAATTTCATCTTCATCAGGGTAAAGCTTTTATGAGATCCCTAAAGCCTGTGTGCAATATTTATCCTGTTAGCCTAATTAAAGGTATTACTATGTACATAGTTACTGAATCTGTCCCCAGTGGCACTTCACATCAAAAATAACAAATGTGAAATGTACCCCAATTGGGACAAGCACTAGTATCAGTTCTTCTTATGCTATCTCTTTAACAATTATATCACCTCACCATCATTTAGGATTTCTCTTTGAAGAAATAAAGAATACTATAAAGATAATATTGGTTTGGGATAATTAAATTTACTAGGTCTTCATGGGCCCATATGAGGACATAAGCATTTTGGGATGTATTCAGTTTACCATAATGTAAAATGAAATAATTTTACAACATATAAGTCAGCAATAGCAAATTTCTGATATTTAATTCATGTAATTGTCCCAAGATAAAATCGTAAATTTAATCATGCATTCAAAAGTATAAAAGACTTCAATATTAGTCCATTAAACATTTGCAGGAGGGAAACCCATAACAGTTTGGTTTTCCACCCCAAACTTTAGAGGTGTTCAGTCTATAGATTTGGATTAATCCACCTTCTTGAGAATATGGAAGCATATATTCTTTCAGTGAGAAGGAGAGAGGCTGTGACTATACAGCTGAATTCGCTTTTCAAAACATACAGATGCTACATTAGAAGATTAAAGAATGTGTGTGCTTAAAACATTAATTCAGCTGGCCAAATCTAAGGCAGTGAATCTCTCAGCTGCAGACCATCAATTGCTGCATGTATACCCCCTTCTCACTCATCAGTTCAGTAGTGCAGCCACAAAAAACTGTAGTAATAATTTCCCCCTTTATTCTGTATGTATAGAATGTATATCATTATATATCATTTTCACCTACAGCAGTCCTTCTTTACCCAAGATTTTTAACATTATATGGCATTTTGAAACTATAAGGGAATTTGACAAGTCCCATCAAGTTCATCCTATTTTTTTAAGCTATGACTAAGGCTGTAATATTCTGAGAACAATTTTTCCTCTTACAATGCAGAGCAAGTTTTTACATCTGAAGACATTCCCCTCAGTTTTCCTGTCTTATGCAAAGTGCTCAGATGCTTCCAGTGTAAATATGCCAAAATTTTGAATAATCCTTTTAGGATCTCAGCATTTATGGAAGTGGCACATCCAAGATTTTATGAAGTAATTTGTGTAATGCTTTACTACTGCTGACTACAATAGATATGCTTTTCAACCAGTTCCTCAATTTCACCCACATACTTGCAGCTCCCTTTTCACAATTTAATTCTTAATTGTAAAGCTAGTCAAGATGCTCAAGTTCAACATCAGGATCTCAGTGAAGCTGTCAAATAGTCCTGGACCTGGGACAGAACTTTGCACACCACCATTCAGTAGCTTTTCATTTTGAGAGCAAATAACCGACAGCTACCTTGAACCTTACTAGTACAAGGGTATGTTATTGCTTCTCTGTTTTCTACAAGGCTTATTACCCCATTTTAATAGAAATTTCAGTTTGCTCCTTACAAATCCATGATGACTCCCATTCTCCTCACATTTCAAGAGACTTTTATAAATTGGACCATTTATTCCAATATTAATTCAAGAAATTTAACTTCAGCCAGTAGATAGACATTTCTGTGACTCTTCTTACCCTGTTCCTAATTCTTAAAGATGCAAAAGATTGTTTTTCTTTCTAGGCATCATGGGTCATCCAATAAGATTTTCAATTTTTCCTTGGAAGCACAACTTTCAGGCATTTTTTCAGGAAAAAATTTGGGAGAGAAACTAGACAGATGATTTTACAGATGATTGACATTGTAAGCACAGGACACTTGGCAGTAAAAAAGAAAAATTGCTTGAGCAGAAGTATACCAGAACTGAAGAAAAACTTGTAGACAAAAATGTGACCCACTTTCTTGCTACAGACCAATAGCAAAGTGGAACAAGTGACACTGAACCTGGTGCAAGTCTGCAGACATCACTGCTGGGCTTAGGCAGACTTGATTTGGGACAGCACAAATGTGCTTGGGTGACTTAGGCATTGTGGACACTGATGACAGAGGTGCTGACAGGTAGGAATGGGAGGAGGAAGCATGGTCAGGATGAAGGAAGTGTAGTACTAACAGATAAGAAAAGAGCATTTCGTAGACAGATTCCAGTGGAAAAAAAGTTTAGAAAAGTTGTGTGAAAACTTGGAAAAAAAAGCCATAAGAGAAAGAATACAGAAGCATCAGATAGTGTCTCAGCATAGACTGAAAAATATAATTCTGGAAAGGCAGAGAGACATTTTGCAGGAAGGGGGAAAACAAGTCAACAAATGTCAAAAAAAGGAGCACAGAGGGACACACAGTAAACACCATGCAGCTGTTGTACCCCTCTTGCTCACTTCCATATTTGAGAACAGCCCTTTGCAATCATTAATCCCTTTGCTAGTTCAGAAAGGGAGGACACACTGACATCCAGCTGGGCTCACCTCTGCAAACTCAGGTATCCACCTTTTCCAGACCACCTCCCTTCCTATGTTAGCAGTTGGGCTGAGTTGTCTTGCTGTGACTCTAGAAGTCAGATGCTGGATTGGAGTCCACTCCAAAGGCAGATTTATATCTAGCATGTCTCTGGCCTTATTCTCTTACACACAGCTAAAGCAGTCTGTCCTACCCCCGTGCTCCCTGAACAAGACATTAGTGATGCTGCACATTAGGAGAGTCTTTGCTAGCTCACTTCCAAAATAAGCTTCCCTATTTCTAGTACTGCAACAGGAAATGAGAGTTAGAAGGATCAAAAATGTAATACAGTTTGCTTGTACATTTACCAGGTTTTCCCTCCTTCCATGTGGGTATTTTTCAGATTGAAGGGGTTAGCCATTTTGAAGGAAAATAACATCTGAAGTGCATTCTGGATTCTGGCAAATTAATATTAGTCCTTTTGTAGCCAGACCCAGGACAAAATCCTTAAACTTTTCATTGCTCTACTTATTTATTGAAATGTTTTGTTTCTGGGTGGATTTTTTGAGGAGGAAAATCCCATTCCTGCCAGCATGCTCAGACAGCTATGCTCATGCATAACTGCTGACCCCACGTCTCACAGTGCAGTTGTCTGCACTGCCACAGCAAAACAAATAATCAAATTTTTGTTCCCTGATGTAGTTAATTCAGATTTGCTCATTTCATTTGTTTTAATAGATGCTCACAAGTTAGACTTCTCCTATAACAACCCTTGACTTTGGGATGTTTTCATATCCACAAGAAGATGGGCCTTGTGCAGGAAGCACACCCTGTGAAACCCCACTGGCTGTAGACAACAAGGCTCAGCAGTACCTGGCTAAATTCATTCATCCTCTTGAAATTACTTTGTCCTAAGACATTGGTAGTCAGACTGCTTTTGCTTTCTGCCTCAAAATTTTGCAAAAGACATAGAAACACATGAACAGTAAAGACATTTGTGATATTCTTATACGTAGCAAAAACTCTTTTCCAGGAGTCAACTTTTTTCATCTCCTTTCTCTTTTCTTTGAGCCAATTTTTTTTTCCCCAGACTGCTAGAGTTCATAAAAAAATCTTCTGGCTTCTAGCAAACTTATGTTCTACTTTCATCTAGAGAGGCAAAAATGTGTTGAGCCAAAACCATGGTATTCACTGCTATTTGAAACAATCTGTGTAGCTTTTTCACATCCTTATTTGCAGAATCCCTATGCAAAAAATAAACATAACCACACCACTAACCTTTCCAACTGTCCACACACATCATCCTCTGGGTAAACAGAGTCAAAAAAACCTCCACAGACTGGTGCTATATTTATGACTGGGATCAAAATAGCTCCATCAACTAGTATGTGTGAATATTGCCTTTATCATATAACCAAGACTCCAAAATTAGAATTACAGTGGGTATTTCTGCTGATCTGAAAGATTTAACATCTCTTTTCTCATAAAAAATTCTATTTGAAATAAAAAATTAATGCTTCCAAATCTACTATTACTGTACACAATGTAGGAAAGAGACAGTAATTTGGTATCTCAATAAATATTTTAAAAGAATATTGAGCCAAAAAACTCAATTCCCACCAATGAGACATTGGAGAAAATTAAAAGAAGGCTGTATGACAGGTTCATTTTTTGTATGGTTTCATATGGACAGACCTGACATTCAGTGTAACCCAAGTTTAGAAATAATTCTTCTCTCAGATCCTCTATCTTGAGGAACATATAACAATAGTTAAACATGCAATAAAGTGCAAGCATTAATATAACTGAACTTTGCTGTCCTGTTCCACCGCTCAGTAAAATAATGAATTAACCATAAAATACATTACTTAATAGGATGAGTCTTCTGTGATTTCCATTCAAAATGCATGCTCAATGAACCAAAAAGTGACAGGGAAAATCAGGGTCTCAGATTATTTTGATTCAGTATCTTCAAGTAAAAACATCAAGTACTTTAATCTAAAAAACCCCCCTCTTCTGGATTAAACAAATATAAAATAAGTCTTAAGTTAAAACATTAACTTCAGACCACATATTTGAGTTTACCCAAAAGAAATTGATAGGAAAGCTAACCCTCACCTTCTTCCATCTGGTTTGGTTTGTCCTGAAACCATTTCCCCTCTTTGCCTTTCAAATGCATTAAATTCAACCAGTGGACTGTAAAAGTCCGGCTTTATTTAACATCTGTGCTTTGATGCACACATATAACTGGAAGACCACAAAGCTTTTTGCTAAGCAGTATTTAATTATATTGCCAAGAACATCTCTAAATTTACTAGGATTTTATTAGCTGTTGTCAGAGGTCATCCAGGTTAGGGACAGAATCCATACTAATTTACTGTGGGTATCACTAAAGAAAAAATTTGACAGTGGACAAACCATCACTCCAGGGAACCTGTTGAACTACAAATTCAGAGAAAACTGAGTCACTTTCTTGCTCCCTCTACACACCCTGCACTCCAGTAAGCTTTACTGCTGTTGTCAGGCCCTTGCTGCCACTGTGACAGTTCCAAGCCTCTATTTTAACATTTAAGTGCAGGAGAAAGATAGTCCCAAACAGTCTTTCCCTACAGAGGTGGCTGAAAAGTGCACATGGTAAGCAAAGTTGAAAAGAGAAAATAAAGATTTTTTTAAGCATCAGCTACAGCAATTTTAATGCTATGCAAAACTCAGGAAAAAAACCTCAATTTTTAAGTTGAATTAATCATATTGGGTTCAATAGGGTATGGAAATTAAAGTCTGAAATCTCAAATCATATTTAATGCTACATAAGCCTTCCTCTTAAAAATAAATTACTACTCTTTGATAAGTCTAAGAATTTCCCAAGCACAGAAAATGACCCTGTTAAAACACAGATATAATACTGATCACCCAGCTTTCAAGTATTATCTAAATAGATGCTGCACAGAACTGGTTGAGTGGGAAGTCAGCTCATTATCAAATTGCCCATCAGGCTTCAAATGGACATTATTTAAAGTAAATAAAAAAATAATTAGGTTAAGTCAAAGTACAGCTGATTATTATCAACCCCAGATATTAAATTAGTCAACATTCCAATGGACCTTTATTTAAGAGCTCACTGGTTCCTCATCAGGCATGCTGAGTTAGGTGCTAATTAAGAAAGTAGTCACACAACAAGAACTGTTACAACTTCAAAAAAAGGTCTTTAAAAAGAGAGAATTCTCACTTTGTATCTTTAAGCAGCTGTTAAAGGCAGGGTCCCACTTCTAAATCTATATTCTCAACAGCTCTCAAAACCAGGCGCTGGGACTTCATATCATATACCAGAAAACTTCACCCTTAAAGCAATCTTTCACACATTGCTTCTATGCTTATCTATAAATATAATGAGCAATCAGCTCCCACAGTGGTGCCTTGCTGTCTGTCTTGAACTATTCTTCTATTGTAAAATTTTCAGACAGTGCACTTGCCCATTAATAAACAAAGCAGTCAAGCTTGCCTTACAGTTTAATCTCAGAGTATCTAAGATGCACACAAACCCATATATCTTTATGAGCAGATATTTGGAACAGAAACAAACTTTAGTAGAGATCTGTATTTCAAGCTACAAATCAGAAGTGGACTTTTTGATGACCTTTCTTTATATACATAGTACAAAGTACACCCTTAATAAACAAACATATACCCTAAATTCAAAGAGTCAGCTTTATAGCAAAGCTGTCCTTATGAACACAGTGTTATGTCTCCCACAAAAAACCACATTTGCTTAATAAAGAAAACTGTGTGGCAGAGTATATCTGCACTCCTAATACCAGAATATAAATCTATAAATTGGAGACTACTTTAAATGCATATTCACAAACCTTGTGATACAATGCTTCATTTCCTAGCAATTTAGCCATCTCCCCTATAGGGACATAGTTGTGGATCTCTTATTTCTCTTGAGCTTGTCCATCCATGTTCTAATTCCAATACCTGCTTTAAATCATTTTGTATTTAATTCACTAGAGGTTAAGAAAGCTCTTAGGAAGAGGCCTTTCAAGTTTTAACTATTGGAGCTCTTACCATGGCACCAGGAACATGTGTGGCATATTAAATAGTTACAATACCAGATATGGACACCATCTCTTTTGAGTCAGAAGCTGAGACCAGCTACAGGGAAATGCTAATGGGCAAAGTGTCTGGATTCAAGCAGAGCAGATATTCATTGCAGCTTTCCACTTCTTGCAGATGCATTTAGGAGAGGCACCACCTGTTTGCCCAGATGTTTACATGCTCCTTTAGCAGATAACTAATCAACCAGCTAATCAGCCCTGATTGTGTTATGAGAATTTTACAATTAGTGGATACTCCACATAGAAAACAACCCCCAAACTTATTGTATTTCATCTATCCACAGTAGTTGTAAAAATTACAGTTGCATCCACACTTAAAGGAAATTATCCTGATAGAGTATGAAAGAGTCCAAACTGAAGTACAGCTGTTGAATTTTTTCAGGCAAGCTATGCTCTCTCTAAGTTACTGTACAGCTTGGCCTCCTTTTCTTTCCAAAGGGGTTTCTCAATCCCAAGGCAGGCACTGCTCTGTTGGCTTCACAGGGACTACAATTAAGCTATTCTAGTCACACAGCCCAAACTCAGTGACATCATTCAGGTTCCATAGCTGCCCATTTTCTTTGTTCCTGGTATTAAAGGCAAAATAAGCACATGATATAATGGAGTAAAAGCTGTGGCACATTACTAATGTGAGCAGAAATTCCTAAAGAAAATTAAAACCAGACAAATCAGTTAAACAAATCTTAGATGTATATGCTTAGGTTTACTACAAGTACGTCAATTAAAGTATCAGTCCCAAGTCTGAGAGTATTTTGTAGCTTAGGAATCTATACAAACATTTGCACACTGTATAGTGAAGTAGGCAACTTGAAACAAATATAGCAAGAGCCAGTTAATATATGGATACCTGCAGTTCATACACATTTGCTATCTTGTATTTGAGACCATCTGAACTGATCTAAATCTATTGCTTTCCTTTATAGCAAACAATATGTGCTATCTAATTAGTATTTGGTTTAGGATATTTTTGTGTTGATACATTGAGTCAACTTCCTGGTTAAAGTTTTTTGATGCCTGTTTACTATAAGGGGCTGGAATGCTGACACAAACTGAATTCATATCAATTAATCTACACAGATTTTGTATGTTTGTATTTATATATAAGGTTGCATGTTTGATTTTTTTCTTCATCCTTGCCCCTATTTTTCTAGAACCAATTTCTGTCCCTCTTCAGGTACAAAGTCCTGTTCTCTTCCTTTAATTTCTCCTAAGTAGAAAATAATATTATTTTGTTTTGCGTTTGGGTCTTTCAAAGTCTCTATAAAGACATAACTGCTAAACTGGACTCACTAAATAAAAGCAGATTCCCATTAACAGAAATTTTATTCAAACTCTATAGTAAAGAGCCACAGATTTATCACACACAGGTTGTCTTGCATATTACACAGAATAAGTCTTTTTATTAAATCTCTATTTCATGTGCTGGTTTTTTGTTGGTGGTGTTCCTTTAGCACACACAACAATGTTGGATGGCCAAAAGTATAGATTATTGTAGTATTCTCAGAATCAACGTTCCCTGCCTATTCCAGTTAATTACTACGCTGCTTTTACTTCTCTAATTTACATAACAATCATTTTATGACTGAATTCTTTCATTGATAAAAAGTGATCTTTCTAGAAAAATAACAAGGTGGAATGGACCCCATCTTATTTAAGCTTTTCACTAAATCAAGATTAGGTTCTCAAACTGCACTTTATTTTGACCTTAGTCTTGGTGTATTCCATAGCTGGAATTTAACTCCACAAGTTGGAATAAACTTGCTTCCCCCTCCCCACACCCTGAATCCAACCAACTGCCAATAACTGCTTTCAGGTGCAGCTCTGCATTTTACAAGTAAATGCACATTCACATTCTATTTCTCTCTCCATACTGCAGAGGTAAGCACTAAAAATTTTGGAATCCAAGTAGAACTGGTAAGAAAATGAAAAAGAAAGGCAAATCTTAGTACTAAGAAAACAAAACTGTATATACAGTTACACTGTCAACAGGAGACATCTTCCAGAAGGAATGACACACAACTGAAAATTCCTCCTCAAATAGCATTAAACACCTTCAGCTACTTTTCTGAGGTCAATTTGTGGTACAAGAACATTTTATCAGAGCTCATGACCTACGACAGAACGAGAAAAACAAATCCTTGTGAAACTACCTATAATATCAAGAGCAGGTATGCTCTTGTTCATGTTCCCTCATAAACATTTGTTAGGAATCACCTCATGCTGCAATTAGAGCCCAGCTTCATTAAAACCTTTCCCTAGTTTCCACCTTCACACCATTTAAGGGCCAAGTCTCCTCTGTGTCACACACAGGTGCATGGCCACAGTGTCCCCAGACTGCGAGGGCTGCCGAGCCAAGCAAAGAGCCTGGGAATAAGAGAGCAGAGCCCGGGCTTACCCAGGGAAGGTCTCCCAAAAACACCCAGCAACAGCCTTATTCTGAATGTGAAGCCAGAGCCTTTAAATCCTCAGACTCAAGTCACCTCCAGCCAAGAGCAAGCCTCCCCCTCCCCTGCTCCCACCACCCACAGAGCTACTGCAGCAACAGGGCGGGGCTGCGATGGAAATTAACAGGAAGGACCTACCTGAGCGCACCAGTCCTTCCCAAGGCACTGCCTGGACACTTTCCCCAGAAGTTTCCTGCCGGCTGGAGACTGGTCCTATATAGCTTCTGCCAGGGGCTGGGGGCGGGCTGGGCCCAGGTACAGCCCCTCAGGGCACAGCACAGGTGCAGCCCCTCAGGGCCCAGGTACAGCCCCTCAGGGCACAGCACAGGTGCAGCCCCTCAGGGCACAGGTGCAGCCCCTCAGGGCCCAGGTACAACCCCTCAGGGCACAGCACAGGTGCAGGTACAGCCCCTCAGAGCACAGCACAGGTGCAGCCCCTCAGAGCACAAGTACAGGTACAGCCCCTCAGGGCACAGGTGCAGCCCCTCAGGGCACAGCACAGGTGCAGCCCCTCAGGGCCACGCCCTGGTGCAAACCTCCGCTAAAGCCACAGCTCCTTAGCAGGGGGATAAGGGCTCAGGTTGTTCCGTGGGCTGCAGCAGGTGTGCCCAGGGAGTGCTGATGACTGAGGCACTGCTCACACAACAGTGTGGGGATGAGCATCTGTGCTCTGAGATGTCTCCCCAGCCTGGAGCCGTCAGGGAAGCAGATCCTTGATTGACCACAATTGATTTTTTTTTTCATTTCTACTTTTACAGACAATTACAAACTATTTTCAGTATGGGAGACATTACGCCTTAACTACCTCTGCTCCTCCTGATCTCACCCCTTCAGCCATTTACATAGTGGCCAGCTAATGTGAGCTAATGAATAAGCTTGTTCACAAGGGGAGCTCACTTCTATTAAACAGCAAAAAAATACATTGTGCAGTAGTCTATAGGTATAGCAAGTTGTTAAAAGTTTTCAGAGTACTTTCTAATTGATGGAGACAAAGAATTTTACCTCCTGAAGCCATGCCTATAGGGGATTTTTTATGTGTGTGTGGCATGATCAATCTTTTGAGTTACACCAATTCTTAACTATCTAAAGAATCTACATTGCATGGTAGCTTTGTCCTACTGTGACTTTAAAAGATATCAATATCAATTTTTTTAAGCACTGCAAAGAATTCTGAATGTTTCAGCATCTAATACTCAGCATCTGTCTAGAAAACATATCAATCATATGATCACAAACAGCTGTTGCATTAGACTTTTAATCAGCCATGATTTTCAAAAGAGACAAAGAATGTTGGACAGGATGATGGAAAGTTATTACAGAGAATGCCCTACTTGAGAATTTCAAAATCCAATTTTAGGGACTCAGAGCTTCACTAAGCATTGTAAAAATTCTTCATGTATAACATATATTACAGACAGTATAGTTATCTAATATAAATAAGAATAAAATACTCCAATACAATGCACATACAAACAAGCAGGTCTTTTGTTATTAAATACAAAAGTTGTGTACCACTAACTTCCACAGATTGCAAAGAATATTGTTGCTCGGCAGTCTGTTTTCTCTTCAAGTTTCACAAATCTCATTAATGAGGGGTTATGAAGCCTTATTGGAGATTGGACATCCCTTTCCCTAGAAAATATTGATGTCCAAAAATGGCCAATTTCTCCTCCCAGTAATGTTAGTGTAAATCTGCATCAGCTCTGTTGGATTCAGGAGGTATTAAAGGGTAGCTCCGGACTCTTTTTCAATAGAACATGCCAGTTTGAAATAGTAATATGACTACTCCATATTATCCATCTGACATAAAAGCACAAGACTGAAGAAAAGAAAGGCTGCTTCGAGAACTGCTTTGGGTTTGTTTTGGTTTTTCTTTAATCCCAAACTCCTGACATTCAACTATTATAAATAGCTTCATAACGTACTAGAAGGGATATATGATGCAATCCCTTTAAAATACTTTTCAGCCCAGAGCCTCAGGGCATCCTAAACACATCCACACTGGGAACATCAAGCACGGTGTTTGCTCCACTGTCAACCTGCATAAGCTTTCCTAGTCTCTGACTTGATCCTGCCTCATCTCTTGACCCCTGCCTGACTTAGATGTTGCCTGCTGACACCCTTTTGCCCAGAAACAGGGTTTGGCTGTCCTGCCAGCCCTCTTCTGGACTGCCTGTGCCTGCAGCAGAGGTGGATGTTGCAAAGGCTGGCGCAGCTACTTGGGAGCTGTTTTCTCTGTGTGTGGGATAAATTATGGAGCCAAGGTCCTGGGGCAAACAGTCAGACAAATGTCAGTCAGCAAGTGATATAAAGTTCCCAGCAATAGTCAAAAGCTTTAACTTGTGTTGAGGACCATGTACTTTTTGCTTTCCTTACTCATAGGAAGGTGAGGGCTCTCCTTCACTTTGGGCAGCTCAGGCTGCTTGAGGGAGCTCACTGCAGCCACTTCTCTGCCTTCTTTTTGCCTCGTTTTCCGGCTAATTATTCTTGCTGTGCCCAGAGCAGTTCAATAGCAAAAGTGATTTGTTTGAAGAAAGCTTCTGTGAGATGGGCAGAGCAGGCCCAGCATAAAACTGTATCCGTGGGCAGAAAATAAGTTTATTCTATCACACCATGATTTGTGGGTCCATCTAATAGAATAGCCATGGAATCAAGAGGTTCTGCAAGCCTGACATGGATGCCAGAGTCACTCATGACAAGTGTTATCTAGAAATTATACTAAAGGAAAGATTAGGATGCAGAAGTTCTCCACTGTCTATCTAGCTGAAACAACATTAGCAAGTGCTTTTTATTTAAATGGTCAGAGACATACATGTGGTGGGTTAACTCTGGGCACCAGGTGCCCTCCTAAGCCACAGAGTTACTCCCCTCCTCAGCTGGACAGGGGAGAGAAAATGTAACAAAAGGCTCATGGGTCAAGATAAGCACAGGGAGAGATCACTCTGCAATTACTGTGACTGGCAACACAGACTCAACTAGGGGAAATTAAACTGTTAACAATCAAATTGGAATAGAATAAGGAGAAATAAAACCAAACCTTAAACAATTTCCTCCCCACCCTTTGCTTATTCGCTTGACTCCTGATTTCTCTACCTCCTCTCTGCCAGCAGCGCAGGGGGATGAGAACTGGGGCTGCTTTCCGTTCATCATGTGTTGGGGGGAACTCCTCACGCTCTTCTCGTGCACCAGTGTGGGTCCCTTCCATGGGGTGCAGTCCCTGAGGAACAGGCTGCTCCAGCATGGGCCCCCACAGGGTCACAAGTTCTAACAGAAAACCTGCTCCAGCATGGTCTTCCCTCTTCACAGGGAGAAAAGTCCTGGCAGGAGCCTGCTCCAGCATGGGTTTCCCACCAGTCCATAACCTCCTTTGGGCATCCACCTGCTGAAGTGTGGGCTCCTCCATGGGCTGCAGGTGGATCTCTGCTTCACCATGGACCTCAATGGGCTGCAGAGGCACAGCTGCCTCACCACGGTCTGCACCACAGGCTGCAGCAGGCTCTGTGCTCCAGTGCCTGGAGCTTCTTTCTCACTGACCTTGGTGTCTGAAAAGTTGCTTCTCTCACATATTCTCACTCCTTTCTCTTTTCTCCACCTGTGATTGCACAGTGTTTTTTCCCCCAGAGGTGTTATTCTCAGGTGCCACTGCTGCCACTGATGGCCTCGGCCAGCAGCAGATCCATCTTGGAGCTGGTTGGCATTGGCTCCACAGGGGAAGCTTCTAGCACTTTCTCAAAGATACCCCTGTAACAACCCCCCCCACCCCATACCAAAACCTTGCCATGCAAACCCAATACAACATAGCTGATTGTAATTTAATTTCTGATGCTGTCTCTTCCCCAGAAAAAAACACAAATATATATTCCTGCACATTGCAAAGTATCATGTGAAAGACAGATGGAAAACACATGGCCATAAACGTTACCTGGTTCATCCCTCAGTTCCTAATGCGTATTTCCAAAGAGTTCCCAAACANGAACATTACCTGGTTCATCAGAGGTTCTTCCCTCAGTTCCTAATGTGTATTTCCAAAGAGTTCCCAAACATAATGTTAATTAACACTATAAATCAGATTCATAAAATCAATAAAATAATAAATCAATAAAACTTGTAGAATTACTTAAGTGTGGAGTATAGAATGATTGTTTAAAAAAAAATAAAAAGCAACAACCAAGAAACCCCCACCAGCATTTGTTCAAAGCAGATTAATATGGAGCTACATTACCTGATCTACCTGGCTGGCCAGGGTTCTAGTACCAGAACCAGTGATCTACAGAGTTCTTTCCAGAAAAAGCACCTCAGATATTTTAGGTGTAATCTGAGGATGTTTCATTTTGAAGTCTGAGTGTCGTCATTTTCACCTGCCTTCATGATCTTCTTTGTGAATGGGTCAGCACTTTGTAATCATCATGAAAATACTTCTTTAAGGTTTTTCAGTATTCAGTAGCATGACTCAGTCTCATGTCTTTAGGTGCTGTAAGTTCAGCTGTGAGTGGGGCTGATTGTTGAAAAGAAGGTAGCCATTAAGTGCCATTTTAACCTTTCCATGAAAAACATTTCCAATCATAAGTCAGCAGAAAAAATAAACATCCTTAAACCCTTCATAATGTTTGGCATCAAGAGTTCTACCTTTTCTCTACCACCCTTACCTAAAATTCAGAGAGAACTTCCAGGCAAAAAAAAATGAGAAAACAAAATCAAACATGAAATGACTGTTTTAATATCAAGATGTCTATTTTTAATAAAATTTAGGTAAGTATCTAGTTTACTTTATGTCATGAGCCCAAAGGTTCTACCACTGCAGATCACTGGCCACTAACTTTAAGGAGGAGAGTAATGAAGTTGATAAAAATTCTTGAAAGTTGTTCTTAATTCACAATTCTATTCCTCAAAGCAGCCCCATTGAAATTAAAAAGAAGTTTCAAAGGCATTGATCAGTCACATTCACCAAGTAAAATCCTATCAAGTCTTTGGTTCCATTACAGTAAGAAACTGATCCATAAATAAAAACAATGTAGCACTCAGAAAATAAACCTGACGAGAGAGTGTGTGGTTTTTTTCCCAGGGCAACTAAAATTATCCTGAAACATATCAAAAGAAAAGCAAATATAGGAACATAGGAATTGCCATACCAAACCAGGTCCAAGATCCACTGTCCAAGACAAAAGCTTGACATGGAAAGCAAAATAATCTGCACTAGGAAAGCATGAGATTATCTTTCCACTCTCTCCAGTCCTAATTCTGTTTCTTAAATCAAATCACTTGATTTGAACCCCATCATGTCTGGAAGTAATTTATGTTTTCCCTGCTAATGGCCATTACTTTGCACGTGTATCCTGACTGACCTTCACTTCTGCTTACAGTTCCCTCTTCCACTTAAGTCTCCATATTCAACAAGAAATTTGAAATGCTTTTTTAGCTGTTAGTACTCACTAATAGTC
The DNA here is from genome assembly GCA_013390005.1 of Calyptomena viridis. NCBI lineage: Eukaryota > Metazoa > Chordata > Aves > Passeriformes > Eurylaimidae > Calyptomena > Calyptomena viridis. The sequence continues at coordinate 29,881 of WEIV01023738.1, forward strand.
ATCTTGGAAATTTGTTACACCTGGGTTGCCAACACTATGAAACACATGTCTCTGTCAGCTTCTTAATTTAGGTGTGTTCTCAAGAAAAGCATGTTCCAACAGCTCTTTCCACGGTTCCTGCTTGCTCACATTAATGATATGAATCAGCACTCCTGTTAACATGTCTCCCCATTAGTGCTGCTTCTCGTAAAAGTGTTTGGGTTGTTCTTTTTTTTTTCCTTTGGCTACACAGACTTTCTACAGCACATTTTTGCGCAGCAGACAGTATCTGCTACTTTCTGAGCTACCTAAGTATCTTACCTTATATTTCTCCAGAGATTCCTTGTTGAAACCTTTAGTCTTGGATTTTTATTCCATTAACTGAATTGAAATAGACATGTAAATTTAATGGCTAGCTCTGAAAGTCCTAATTCCTATTCTATACTCACTCTGCCAAACTACAGCAGCATCTGGCCCTGAGCACTTTATAATGCAGCAGCAGCTATGTGGCATAAATAGCTATACAGAAGTCTCACCTATGAAACACAGACTTTGTTGTAGTATCAAGAAATTACCGTACAATGTGAAGGATATGGTCAGGGATTAGCCTACCAGAGCAATGCCTCTTTACTTAGCCCATCAGTTATAGGTGTCTATGTGTATATAAAATGCTTTCTCTCACTCACCTTTTTGTCCTCATTGAATCTTACAAAAACAAGACACATAACAGCGTGGGGGATTTTTTCTAAAATGCTTGTTTGTTCCTCAGTTACTGAAGAGAACTTCGCAGTCTTTCAATTTTTTTTTATCTGAAGACTAAACCCTATTTCAAAGTATTCTATTCCTCACTTTCCAAATAGCCTTTGTATCTTATTTCCCAGAGTGGTTTACCCAGAATCACAGAGGAAGACTAGGGCAGAGGAAGGAGGTAAGCCTTCACCAGTGTTCCCTGGGGGGTAGGCATCTCTCCAGGTCAGTCTTCTCTGCTCAAAGCTGGAGTTACTGTGCCTGGCAATAACAGCTCTGATCCACAAGAACCCCATCAGATGAAAGGCTCACATTACCTGGAAAGGTGTTAATGTCAGATTATATTCCCAAATTCCTTTCTCCTGGAAGCTAATGCATGTGAGTTTATATGCTTAACTATTACGTAGCTATGTAAACTTCAGGAATAAATTACAGACATTCTGCTTGCTGACCATTCATTTAAAAGGTTCTACTAAAGTAAAATTGAATTACTATAGATTAGTGAGTGTATGGATCAATTTTAGAGATCTCTACTTTGGTACTTTAATACATATCTACATGTTCCTTCTATTTCCATTCTTAATATTTGTACATGCATATGATATGGGAAAGAGAACTGCTTTACTACAACTTAACCTTTTTTGCTTAATTCATAGAGAATGGCTTCTCAAGCAAGCATATTCAGACTCGCTTCTCTTGAATCTGTATCAAAAAGGAAAAGCATAGGAGCAAAACTATTTTAGATACAGCCTTCTGCATATGTCTTTGAGACAACTGATCTAATAAACAGTGTGATCTGGCACCATTTAAGTCAGTACAATTTTCTCAGCACTGACAGCACCTCCACATTGCTCCAAATAAACTGACTCAGGTACCATAGCTGCTCTGTCTGTGCAGTCTGCCCAGGCAAAATCTATCCTACCTCTCAGCCAGGCTAATTAATTCCGATGAGACTGCTGAAATAACATTGCTACACTACATCTGATTCCTGGGCTCCAAGCTCACTGGTTCAGCATTAACTGGGGAGCTCCTGTGCTGTGTTCCACTGTACAATGCTGTCAGACACTGCATTTCATTGAACATACTTTGTACTCAGACTCCTAATAACATTGAAGCTTTTGGTTATATGGGAGATAAAAAGAAACCGGTGAGTGATTTGTGGCTTCCCTTTTCCTGTCAAAGAGTTAATATCAGGTACATCCAGGAGGCCATGAAAGGTTTGGCACAAACACCATGTTCTCCTCATCTATGGCGACAAAGATTAAATAAGACTCCACTTTATTTATGCAAAAAAAGCAAAGCCTGTTTGCTTTAGTAATACATTCTTGATATTTTTTTAATTTGGGGGTAAATGTTAGTGAAGTTTAGTGCTCATAAAAATGAGAGATTAAGCCTGGCCAGAACGAGGTTCGGTGCGAGCGGACCCTGTGTAAGCTCCCACACATGTCTCTGTCAATGTCCCTCAGTCAGGAGCGGCAGTGAAACATGGCTGCTGTCCCAGTACTGGACGTCTCCTGAGGGGAGAGTGCCAAAGCTGCTGAAAAACTCAATGGTTCACTTGATTGCAAATAGGTTTCAAGCCCACCAGAACAGCACATTTAATTCCACTTGCCTGTTGTTTAACTCCAACACTGTAACAGGTACTTGTGTCCTCCAACTGTGCTCACATAATTGGCTCTATACAGAAATAAACCATGAGGTACCAGAAGTTCTATCTCTGATGCTGGAGTTTGGCATTTTTTTATTACAGACCAGTGTTTAGTCTACTGGATTTGATATAACTCAAGCCACTTCTAAGAGGAAATTCTAGTTGCCTCTTGCTTTGATCTTTGACACGCACAAAAAATATTCCTTCTAACAAGCTAAAACTGATCCAGAGGAAGAGAGCACTGAAAAAGAAACAGGTGTATGACTGAGAAACAGTAGAAACAGGTCCATAGGAATTTCCCAGTGGCTGTTCAAATTGCATGCCTATTTGCCAAGGAATAAGGGCTAACCACATACAGTTTCCCCTCTGCATACTTCTGGCAGGCATCTTACCACTGCCATTGGCTGAGGACTAATTTAACAGTGGGCTCCAGGTAAAACTTAAAACAGATTATTATTTTTACTTTTTTTTTTTCTTAAAGAAGTAGAACGTGAATATTAACAGAGTCCACTGCATATGTACCCTGTTCTGTACTCCACTTACAGGGCAGCAAAATCCAAGAACTGAATTGTTTCAAGACACAGTAGTGTGCCAAATGCACATTTTTATGTAGATGACCTCTGTTATCCCCTTTGTTCTGGGGAGATGAAAGAGCTTATTACAGGAGGGAAACTTTCTGCATAGAGGCAGTATTTGTGAATGGCAGAATCTCTGGTACCAACAGGAAAAAACACATTGAATGTAATCTATTCATACCTGCTTCTCTTATTAAAACTTACTACACAGTACAATCATTGGAAATAATCCCACTAATTTCACTTGATATAGGACAGAGTCCTGGCTCAGTAGAATGGTATGATCATATTGACATCACTGGACTCTTTTAAGCAATATTGCAAAAGCAGTTTTTCCATGGAACTGCTTTCCTCATGCTCACAATGTGCTTTGTGGAGCAAAAACCCACACTGGGAAAACATAGAGAAGGCTATAACCCAGGGATTTGCTTATGCATTATCCTGTTGGGTCAAAAATTTGTTTTTCAAGAGAATGTGAAATGCATTGGGCTTAAAAAGCTCTCAGTTATGTAACAGTTGCCAAAGGGCAGTCTATTCATTAGCCAAGACATAAAAGTAAAAAGGCTGCTCCAAGGCCTTGAGGCAGAACAGTTTCTTGAGCTGCACTTCATAACAGCTGCCCTCCAAAGTCTGGTTAACGTCATCAAAAATGCTCTTTAACAGAGGACTAAGATGACACACTTACTCACAGCATCCCCTCTTTGGACAGAAAAAGACATTCTCCGTTTTCAGAGCTCTCCTTTCCAGTTCTGAACTCTGACATACTGAGCTCATCCTTTACCTCAAAGTAATCACAGCAGGAAAATTTGCTCTTTTCTTCTTTAATATAACCTTCTGCTCTCCTACATCCTTGATAAACAATGGATGCTCAGATATTTATTCTAGCATGTACTGCTGGCCCTGCATAGTTCAGTCCTCTGTGAGGAAGCTGCTTTGATTTTTTGTGGATCAGAGGCAGCATTCCATAGTATGTATCCTTCAGTTTTATAGGACAGCAAGTAGGGAACTAGTATGAGGGAGCAAAGGGAGTGAACGTATTCCTTCCTATCACATGATTTTATTAATTTGCCATAGAAATTATTAGTGCATGCTGCAATTTTTCCTTTAAACACTGCTATAAAATTATATAATTGACTAAAAACAGAAGTCTTTCTCTCTAAACCTGGTGTGCCCTTTTCCAGATTAGAAGTCCAGCAGAACAGCTGAACACCTGCATTTATTTCTTGCATACAAGCCCCCTTCCCTACTCATGGAGGCGTATTCTGTGCTAGCTCCTGGGCTGGGTTCCCCATGCTACCTTTTAACAGCCCTTTACATGTGATCTCTGCCTGTGAACCACTTCGGAGGAGCCATCAGCACACAGTTGTAGCTGTTCAGAGCAGTTACCATCACATGGTCACTCGGTTGTGTTTGTGATGTCTCTCAGCCAAGAGTGTCAGGTTGCAGGGGAAAGTACTGGCCGGGATGTCTACTGTAGATCAAGGTCCTGCCAAGGAAACCTGAATAAACCTTGTAAAAATATTCTCTCCTTCCTATTTATCTTAGATTTTTAACTTTTAACTGTTTCATTTATCAAACTTAATTTACTGAAGTATTTACCTTGGATGCTCTTGTACTTGATGGTTTGGAGCAAAGAAATTACTAATTCATAATGACAGTTGGATGCAAAAACTTGAAGCACCAGCAACTAAACCAAACAAACTCTTGATTTGTTTATGGCTTTAGCTACTAGAAAAAGCTTAAAATAATAAAGTGCTACATGCAATTAAAAAAAAATACAATGCAGAAAAGAACCAAAGCAAAACAAAAATTCCATAAATAAAATGAAAACCATACCCACCTGCTCCATCCAAACACTCTGGGGAAGAAAAGGAAGAGGAGATTAAAATGGCTGCGACAGCATTCTTCTAGTGACTCCTGAACATTTCTTTATAAGTGTGGGGCCATCTCAGTTCAAGCTGCCTTACTCCTTCTCCAACAGTGCCTCCTGCCATGCAGCTGGCACCACTGCTGGCCTCGAGCCTGCTCTGTTTGGGTTTAAGAAAGCTCCTCACTATGAAGAGATGCCTACTGGAAGGCTATGGAGTGTATGTGCCAAAGACAACATTTACAAGTACACAAAGCCTAGTAAATGGGCCCCGATATCCTTGAAACCAACTTACAATCATTTTGTCCAGTTGCATGTATGGCAAGCAGTTTAATTTGCAGAGCTACTGCCCTAACGGCAGAGCAGACTTTTCCCATATGAGCAGGACTGAGACCACCATTTCACACATGTTGTAAGTTCAGTTGTGCACTGTGATACAACAGCACAACTGCTGAGATACCATGCTGACATCTCATCAACCTGGTATGAGGCCTTCATGAGTCAGCACGCCATAGGATCCAGCAAACCCCATACAATGACCAGCAATCAACCTCCACAATGTCTGGCCAGGTAGCGTGGCCACTTTATGCAGCCAGCAACTCCAAAGTGGAGTCCAAGACCATGAGAAAAGAAGATGTAACACTGTAGCTTGCATCTTGTCACAGGCCAGGAAAGGAGAGGCAGTAAGGTAAGGAGCCCTTCCTAGACTTGCTGAGCTGTAATTCTGTCTGCACCTGGCCATGCTCTTGGCTGAGCCTGACTCACCACCACGACTTCTTGGCCTCAGAGCTTTGCACTTGCCTGGCAGCAGACTGCTGTCTGAGGCTGGTCACCATCACAGCACTGCTGTGCTCACCCTGTTTGAGCACAGGAGGACTGTGCCCAGGCAGGTGTTGTCTCTCTCTACTGCTTTGCTCTTGAGCTGGGCTCTGCTTACCTGGCAGAGAAGCTGGCTCTCACTTCTTCCTGGCACCCAGGATGGGGGAAAGGGGCAGAGAGGATGAGGATAGGGCTGGTCTAGGGGACGGAGGCTGTTGTGGAAACTAGATAGCTCTTCAACTCAATGATATGCTAGAGCTTCCAAATAAGGAAAAAACCTAGAAAGCTAATAAAAATATTCAAATAGGAAGATGTCACAATTCAGTAGCTAAAGCAAGAGGAAAATTCAGAAGGAAGGAAAGGGGAAAATTCAGAGACTTCAACGAATTGGACTGTGGAGAGGGGAGTAGGGCTGTCTGCGAGGGGACTGGCTGTGAGCCTTGTCTGCCCAGCACTGCCACAGGAAGAGAGTTTCCACTGTGACTGGAGCAGGGCAAAGCCTTCTTTGATAGTGGAAATGCCTTGCTCTCTCTGGAAGGAGACATAACTCTTTATGGAATAATTTATTAATGCCATTTAAGAAATTGAATTCCTGTTCTGTGCGAATTTTATTTATGCTAAATCAATACATGAAGTCAGAATTTCATTTTATTGCTGAATAGAAATTATATTAAGACAGCAGATAGAAAAAGGAAACACTTAACGATAGTGAACTGTTTTGTCTTGAAGTGGTTTCAATGACACAATGATATATTAAAAGTAATGTATTTAAATATTTCAGAAAATACCAGGAGTAAAAGTGCAGTGCTAAACTTAGAACAAGATATTGTTATTCTCAAAGTGACATATTAACATTAGTAAAATAGGATTAAAATGATTCATTATTCTTTTCTGCAAGAAAAAAAAATCAAAATTGACACTTCTTGCCAAATGTCTGCATTTGGCAAGAACACTCTCCCAGTGGTAACTCTCTTGTCATTTTTTTACCATTTTTCTCTGCAGTTGAAGAACATGCACATTGACTTCTATTGCAACATCAGGAGAGCTGACAAATACTTATTTAGTAGCCACTGATGCCAGCATCGATTTGGTCTGTGACAGCCTGAGCACTCTGGAGGCATGTAGTCTCCTATACCTCACCTGTAGCTTATTTTTTGCAAATACATTTCTGAAAACCGCTATTATGAAGCCCATCAGCTGCACTGCTCTACAAAACAAAGTTAGTACAGGCACCTCATGTCATCCCTATGTCTCCTATTTTTCTTTCTTTAAGCTGAGCAGCTGCCAATCAGCAGCTCATTGATTTCTGGCTCGGGATGTAATCTCACACTTCAGGCTCCAAAGGATGCATGCGCACACCCACAGAGGCACGTACACACTGACTGTGAACTAGCTTGGTCTGGGACAGACACAATCTCTGCAGTGCTGCATAAACAAATGCCACCTTCATTACCTCAGATGGCTCCATGTTGCTGAAATGGAACAAGCTGGATGCACTGCGGGAGGCTCAGAAGGGACCAAAAGGCATTCGAAGAGTTTCAGCGCAGCCTACCGGGAAGCTCTGAAAACACAAAAGGTCCACCCCAAGTATTGACATGTGTGACCTCTGGCTCTCAGCTCACTGCCAGACAAGCTCAGGCTATCATGAGGGTTCATCTCCAAAACCAAAATTTTGATTCTGAGTGCTAAAATTGATCCCAAATAAACTTCCTTTTACTTTTTCCTCTGTATGTCAGACAGTCACACTTACAACTACATCAGCACTACCAGCCATGGTGCTGTGCAGATGTGGGATTCAAGAGACAGCCCAGCTCTAAATAGTTATCTGCCTATTCCTTTGAGAAAGTTTGTTCTGTTAATTAAAAAAAAATCAGTAACATTATGCATTGCTGACGCTGGCAATCCTATTTAAGGTTAAAACAAAAATACTAATATTTTACAACAACTTGTACTAAGTATCTTTCCTAAATAATTTTTTTATCCTAGAAAGATCTTTGGGCATCTACTTGCTCAGTACTTTTGTAGTCATCACCTTTTTTTTTTCTTTTACATTGAAAAGACAGATTGACTTAGAAAGCTTTTATATAAAACTTTACTCCGTACCTTTCAAAGGATTGGATTCTACAGAAGACTGAAGTTTTTTCTGAAGCACAGTTGATGTATATAGAAATGTGCTGTCTTCAGTAACTGAAATTTTCTTTTCTTCTGTTTTACTTTTCCCTAGTCTAAAACGCAGCACATTGGTTCTTCGCAAGCAGTTGCTTTACATACGGAAAAATAGCTGAGGTACATCTGTGTAGAGCCCTCAGGGAATTTCTGATATTCTTTTAGAGGCAATCTGCAGAATGTACAATGTCAGAAAACCCCTGGGCCTTTGCAAAGGCAAGATGACTTGTCAAAGAGATAAGCATTGCTACTGGAGAGTTTTTTCTGAGGAATGTTAAATAAAGGATACAACTTCCAGCTTAATGAAACACCTGTTTGAGCTACTACTCTCTCTACTTTTTTAGCTATCTCACACAAACAAACAGCTCCTGATGGTACTTTGTGTTTTCCTTTGTAACTCTTGGCTTCAACACTGCATGTGGCTCAGCCTTGCTACCCAGCTCGGCTTGTGCCTCCTGTACAAGATTTAGCCCAGGTTTCCTGGTTTGCAGCAAAGCTCAGAACTCAATGCCTGCATCACTCCTCCAGCAAACCTGCCCCCCAACAAGTGATGTCCTCGTGGTAAAAGTGGGAGGTAGGGCAGGGCAGGTGGGGACCTCCAGGCCTGGTCCAGCCCCCAGCCCCTCAGTTCAGAGCAAGGGGCAGAATGCCCTCCCTCCCCCAGAGAGAGCGACTTCTGTGCAGGAGCTCTGTCCTCAGAAGTTACCTTTCTTGTGTAGCCTCTAGGACCCTTTCTCTCTCCCATCTTCCCACACCGGACTCCGCTAACACGGCACTGTCGCTTTTCCACACCCACTTTTATGTCAGCTTCTACCCAGAAAACTGTGGGCGGAATCCAGTCCCCTTGGTCACAGAAACACTTGATTACCTTCATTTGTTGCTCAAAGTCCTCTCCCAGCTCGTCTGTTGCTTAGTTATTTTTATTCTGGACTTCAGATCATAAGCCGCTCTCCCAACAGCAGCTCCCTCAATTTGAGGCAGTGGTTAGCAGTCTTTTTGTTGTTTCCTCTACTTGACGAAATAAACATTTCTCATCTTACTTTGAGAGCAGTTCCTAGCAAAGCTTATTAGCTTGGGCTTTGTGTCTCACTTGTAAAATGCTTCACCATGTTCCTGGGGAACCTGAAATTAACCCTACAAGTGAATAAACCAAACGACTGTGGAGCATCCAGCATAAGGACCACCTTCTACAAGCTCTGTGTCACCACCTTGTGGATTTTTGAAATCCAAAGGACAATCAAGAAGACAAAAAACATCCCCAAGACATACACAGACAGTTCCTACAAGCAATAAGAACTTCCAAGCTGTGTTAAGACAGGCTCCCTCAGCTGTCATACTGGGATTTAATTGTACAAAGTATTTTTTAATTTGAAAATAATTAAAATCCAAGAGCTCAGTTTCTCCTTGTGACTGTAAGGAATCTTACTGCAAAAGTGATTCACATTAGGTACATTTGGACAGTTTCAGCATAAAGCTCTGTTTCTTTGATTAGACTAATAATGAAGACAAGCATGAAGGTAAATTTAACATAGTTAAGGAATTTTCTTTCAAAACACATGCACAAATCAAGAGTTAACTTGGCATTATTTTCTTTTTTAAAATGTGCCATCAAAAGAACATGGAAAGCATTCTAGAAAATAATTTAAGCAAAACAAAATTCCCCAAAATTTTTACAGCCCAGGTGCTACAGGAGCTTAAAAACCACAAGAATTATTTTTCAAGAAACTGAAGTGTATGGATGCCTCAGATTTAGCACAAAATGAAAATTTTGGTGTAATTTTTGATTTGGGAAGCATTTTCAGTTATTCCTAAAAGTGTGACTAGTCTCTCTCTCCATACACTTACAATAGGTAGTGGCACTTGCCTCTTTATTTTACTACCTGAACTAGCTAGGGAGGCTTTACAGTGGCCAAATTTTAAAAGAAGGAAACAAATTAATTGTTCTCTGTCATGCAATGAATGCCAGTGAGCCAATCTGCTTCCAAGGCTCTTTACCTTTTGATCTTCAAGTTATGCTAAATTTGCAGCTTGGACATGTTCCTCTAAAACTAGCCAACAGATTTTGGGCCCACAATATTTTTCAGATTATCTTCCCATTTAGTCCCTAGAGCTTTTCTTCCACAGATGACCCTTCCAGCTTTGTTAGTTTATCAGCTAACAGGGCTCCAGCTGAAAAGACAGTTCAGCTGACAGCCAAGGGGAATCCCACTGCCTCTGTTCTACAGGTTCTGGTTGCTGCCACTTATTCATGCAAGGCTGCCAGGAAGCACTTGTCTGAGCTCATAATTGTGAATGAAATATTTGATCTAGAGTAACAGCACAACTAAATTAGTGTTTTAACCAAGTGTGACTGTACGTGTTGTTTAGATGGCTCTCTAAGTATTTTCAATTATGTTTTGTAATGAGAAATTAGGAACAAGTAGTGATAAACTAGGAGCACTGAATTTGTTGCATGACTGTTCTTTTAATGGCTTCAAGCAAAAGAAAGAATGAAGTTTCTTTCCTCTGTTCTGAGAGAATCATGACACTTACCTGGGTACACACACAGTTTTATAAGAATTAAATAATGTGTCTTCCTACTGAAATTTACAAATTTTTTCCATATGTGAGACAACACAAGACTTTGTGCATCTAGAAGCAAATGATCAGTTTGCAGAGGCTAGATAACAAAATAATTCCATCTTGTAAACTATTACTTAGCTTTTTTATTTGTTCTAAAAACAGTAGGCTAAAATCCAGCAAGAAATAGTAAAAATATCACAACTGTAACATACAAAACCTCATTATGAAAAAAAAAATCCTGTATCAATTAAAATCTACACGGTTTTGAGATAAAGTATCTAAGTATTTTCCAACTCTGAAAAGATTGGTTGCATACACGGAAGTAGTCCCATTAAATAAAAGTAAGCATAAGAAATAGATGTGCAAGCACACAGTATTTTAAGCTCTAAGAGTAAACAGAATGTGTTTTCTATCAGAACTGTTGCAATGATTCAAATGCTGATCTCCAAACTCTTATATGAGTCTAACATTGGAATATTAGATTACTCTAAGTGGAGCAACAAGGACACCTTGAGGACAGTTAGAAAAATGCAAAAATTTCTATTCCGCATCGATATGGGAGGATTTAGAGCCTTTATAAGTCTGAATTCCTTGGAATTGCCACATGATGTAAATGATAAGCTTTTAAAACTGTTTGGCAAAGTTCTACAAGTACCACAGGTCCCACAGAGTATTATTAATGCAGAGCTTGATTGGTACTTCTGAAATGCTAGAATATGTGCTTACCAAATAGGTTAACTTACTTACTAATAGTTTTGAGGACAGATCTGTTCCTGCAACACACTACTCTTGTTCTGAGTTGCTTTTCTCCTTGTTACAGAAGTAAAAAAATTTCCTTCCCACTGCTCAGCATAGTATTACACTGTACATATTTTAAAAAGAAAAGTATAAAAATAGTTAAAAGGTTTCTGAAGAAGTATTAAATGCAAATCTATACAAAAATTAAACTTCCACAGTCCTTTGTCACTCTCTACAAGTTTCAAGTATTCCTTTAAATTTTTTTCCTTTGAAAAAATGATATAACTAAACATTTTCCAAAAAAAAGTGGGAAGAGGAAGAAATCTTATACTTCTTATTTTCCTTAAGATTTTTTTGCACGTTAAAAATACCTTCTTTTTTTTTTAGTATAGCTCTAAGTTAAAACAGGAGTTGTGGGGCCGTTTGTAGAACTTTCTGTTCCCTTAGTGCTATCTGCAGCCTTAGAATCATCGTGTATTTCGGGTGTTTCATTTTCCTCTGGCGTTGGTGGGGTAAGATCAATAGTGATCAAATCAGTTTCCTGATCTGTTTTTCCTACTTCACTGCAAAATTCAACTTTATCTTCCTGCTGGCTGTTCTTCTTTATTTGTCCATTCTGTGCAGGGTAGGTACTGGCAATGGTGTCATACAGAAATTGGTAATGTTCCTTAAAGATAAAGAGAAGAAGTTAGTGTGAATGCAATGCTCAGAGTCCAAGGATAAACCCATTCCTTCTCTGTCTTCTTAAATTCTAGAAATGTAGCATGTAGTTGGACATGCATGACTGCATATGAAGAAGCTTCCACAGTTTTTGGCATACACAATGTTGCTCCTATGGTTCATTCTGACTTCATGTGTACATAACGTCCCTGAAACTGCCTGCACTGGACATTCCAAGTTGTCACTCACCAGCCTCTTGGTTGATAAAGTACAAAAAAATATGTTTTTTAGAGTATCCAAGTTGTAAACAACACATAGTGTAAGGAGTTTAGGAAAATCATCCAACCTGCCCCCTGTTGATGACACTTATGTCTGGTTTGTCAGTAAATGCACAGTGTGTTCCACAGAGAGAGTTCCTCTGTGGTAATTCAAACAAAACAGTCAGTGGCTGCTAGCCTGTGAAATGGAATTAGCCTTCCAACTGCAGAATGCCAGGGACACTGCATGTAAATCCCTGAAGCAACTGCAGGAACAGCAATTTACACAGTCTATAATTTTATACTATGCAACCTTTCCCAAAGGTGTTACAGAATTGCAGCTCTGGACATCTCACAGACTCCTTCATTCCAATCAGTAAGGGCCAATGCCCAGACAGTGGTGAGTGGCTGTGAATGTTCTGATTAGAATTAGTGTTCCATATATAGAAATTGTGCATGAGGTTATGGGGATATTAGTGACCATGATAAATAATCTCATCATTTTTTCTGTTAATTCATAAGATTTACTTACAAAGGTGGAGACCATTCCCAGCCTGGTGCGACGAAGAGCTTTTACTACTTGGAAAACATCTATTACTTCTTCTATTTCTGCACTTTCCAAGATAGTCATCAAAGCACAAAATACACCAGTCTGCTGTGATCCATCACTAGAAGATAATGTAAAATGTACAAGCAAATCTACAATGTAAAATCAGCCAGTCTTCTGAATAAATGTTAGATATATTTTAAAGCCTTCATAATGAATTACATTTCCAAAACCTTTTTTACTGGACTGAAATTGTCACAATTAAGTATATGTGTAGGACTCACACAAAACATAGTTTATCTAGAGGCTACCTGTATCTCAAGTACCACTGAAGGAGAAGAGAGAAATTCAAAATTCCAGACTTACAGTCTCAACTATTGTTAGCAGGATTATCTGTGATTTAGATGCTATGCAAGACTATTCCTGGAAATGGTCCTAAAAAAGTAGTCTTACATACTAGAGCAAGAGATGAGCCTAAAAACTCTACTGAATCTTCATTAGTGTGCTACAAGTGCACTCTGACCTAGCATTTCACCACAAAATAGGTGTACCAGCCAAGTGCAGCCAGCTCTTACCACCTACTCTGCACACACTCTTGCCCAAGAGAAGTGTGCTTGCTTTTCATCACTACAATCCAAAAGGTCAAGCTTGAGCAATTCAGGGAATGTTCTAGGGAGAGCTGAGTCTCTAGACAAATGAAAAGGCTTGTGGGAAAATGTAGGCATCCCCGAATTATGGTGGCTGTGTATATCCAGAGCTTAGAGCTAGGTGAACGTCTGTGCTGAATTCAGACCCACCGGCAGTGAACGACGAGTGGGACACTGCGGGCTCTCCTGTGGTCCTCGGTGACTGGTCTGTCTGGAAGTTTTTGTTTAATATTGCCAATCATGCTGACTAAATCCTTGGGGGTTTCCGGAACATCAAAGCCAGTCCACTTATGATACTGATACTGATACACCTTCTGTGTTTCTTTTGTCTGAAAAACAGAGTAGAGATGTTGTCAGTGTTCACGTTAAAATAAGGATTCACAAAGTACCTCTATTACTCCTGATTTACAAATGAAGAATTATATTCCTGAGGAACTGCAGGATGATGTGAGTTCTACCTCATGAATATGAGCTAGGTAGACATACAAGCTTTGCTCAAAATACAAAAGACAGCTGATCTCCTGAGATTCCACTACCACCATCTCAGCAACCCACTAAATAGGAAACTTGAGCTGATTTATAGCGTTTATCATGATTGACTGCTGCTCTGGAAGAGAAACCTGGGAATGGCTCAGTTGGTTAGAGCATGGCTGTGGGTTTGATCCCCATAGAGGCCATTCATGTAAGAGCTGAATTTGATAATCTTGTGTGTCCCTTCCAACTCAGGATATTCTGTGATTCTGTGAAAAATATTTCCGTTTCTTAGAGAAATAGGTAAGTGGAGTGGGAATTGTCCTTTCTCTTTCTTTAGGCTAAGCTTCTCTTTCTTTAGGCTAAGTTAAAACTTTAAAACTTCCTTTTGGAATCTGCAAAGGAACTTTTACCTTCAGATGTGTAACATCAAATGCCCGTGTGGTATAGCTAGGGCAACCGTTGACATCTGTCATTTGAACTTCTATGCTGTCATGTGTTTGTTTTTCTTCTCCCCAGTACTGTGCACAGAGTTCCTAAAAATGGATAAAAGTACAAGTCAGTGATTACCATACAAATCTCCTTTTATTTTGCCTTGCACTTACAGAATGCATTGACTTTAAAGCAGTTGGAGTTTCATTGTATTTTAAAATACGCCATCATACACTGTTCCCTCAAAAATTCCTTAGAAAGTAAACTACGTAGGTAGATGACAGAACAAATTATGTTGGAAATGCCAATTCCTTATCTTATGAAACATGTTAACAGGAACAAGGGAATGAGAGTGTGCAGTGCAGTGTTTTCTTTGCATCTAGAGGACACTTTATATGTCAGTGTGCAGATGATGCCCCACCTGATCTCCTTCTTTTAGCTCTGTCAGCATAACAATGACTTTGACTTTTCTTTGGAACACCATTTGCCAGAAGTCAGAGATAGTTTCCTGCAGTGGTCCCTGTGTTGCAATCATGGCTTTTGAACCCCAATAACCCTATAAAAGAAATATTTTTTCTTGAATTGGTTTGAAATGTGATTGTCAACCAATAGAACTTATTGTCATTTAAGGAATAACCAGTGAAATAAACTAATGAATCATTTTGTTTATAGGGGAAAATATGTCTATCACAGTAGGCAATGTTTTCATGGGAATTCTACTATTCAAATGACATTAACTCAATTCTCCTAACACGAATACCACTTCCAGACTGACAACAGAGTGTACTGATGCTACAGTGAGTGGGACCTCACCTACCATTTTCTGCAAAGAGTATTTTTAAGGGCTAAAACATTCAATTCTACACAGACATTTAATTTTACCACTAAGAAGTTGTGTTTATACTACACAAAGTTGGTGCACCAGTCAGTTCACACTGAGCAACTTGAAAATAAAGATACATTTATCCTGAACAGGTGTTCTAACTGTGCAGAATTTCAAAGGATTCAGATAGATGGAACTTAGGTCGTAATTCCATTAAAATCAGTTACTTCTTTAGTGATCAATATCTCCTCTCCTTCGTTGGATGTATAATGATACCAAAAAACTGGTGGCTCCAATTTTCACTAGTAAGGTTTAGTATATGTGAATAACTGTACTCACATTTCACTAGCAGGGAAAATATTAATATAGTTCAATTTGTAGGCCCACTCACAGAAATATATGTTATCATGAGGCCAGTGTGAAGGTGAGTCTAAACATAGATGGGTTTGCAAATCCATCTTTCTCCTTTATTCAAATTAATCCTATCCTATTGTGAAGCCAACAAGAGAATAAGAGCTCAAACTACAATATGTTTTTAGCTGAAAGCTTGTGAAATACTTTTAGTGGATCCTCTAAATACATACAGTTATGAAGGAAGCATTGATGTATTTGCTTGATTCCTCACAGTCGCTGTCCTCATCTGAGGAATCATCTGAATCATATTCACCCTCTTTGCTGCAATTGTCTTCGTGCCTGATGGGCACTCGGTTAAAGTCATCTGCATGAGACAAAGTGTCACCCTCACAGCACACAGCCCCTCGGGTATGACATTAATGGGAGGGAAAGGGAAGAGGAAAAGGCCAGTCCTTTCACAACAGACTGCACAACAAAGGCCACCTTGTTTGAAATAAACATTCCAAATAATTCACATTGTTAAAAACTCATCTCTTCTTTTTCAGAACAATATGAGAGGTTTCTAATTTTACAGTGTGGAGAAAACTAATCAAATACCACTCTGTAAGGCAACTTGTTAACTTTTTAAAAATTTTTCTTATAGAAGATAACAGACAAAATAAGAGAAGGTTTGTGGGAAATACTTACATGGAATTATGTTAACATTCCTATTTTTGCTTCTATTTTCCTCACGATTCCCAGTGTTTTGCGTCCGCCACCCCTTATAGGAAGGTAATCGCTAAAGAAAGAGGATGTTTCATTTTATTATGCTTGATTGAAATGGTTCCTGAGATCTCTGGACACTCACACCCAGCCTTGATCTCACAGTGCCTCATTCTTTAGTTCTCTAAACTTTGGTCACATCTGAACTAGTGCAAAAATGCCTGCTACACTGTATACAATGGAACAGAAAATCGTGTATACAGGCATCAATGTTCTGTGATCTCCCTCTTTGTTAAAAATATTAACACCAAAAGCAGAAATAAAATTTCATTAATATACAGCTTTTTTTCCTCAAGGTAAAGAAACTGTTTCTGTGCCAGGGAAATAAAATAGCACCAGAGTGATATATTATGTAGGGTATCTCTATCTCATGAGTATTGTGCAAGGCACTTTCTAACATAAGTGGGAAGGGCAGGAAACTAGAATGCAATGCTTATTTACCTGAAACTCTGCCTCCAGCAGAGAAGGATCACTCGGATGGTCTTTTCTTTTCAGACTGTTAAGGTAGGAATGCAGCTCTGAGAGACTGACCTCTGTTTCTCCATACTGATTGTATTCCACTAGCGCTTGATGAATAAGGATGTACTGTGACTGGTGTTTCCCATTTGAAGAGTTTAAACATGAAATTATTAAAGAGTGTAAAAAAAAAAACCATACCACTTTTTAAAACTATTGTAAGAAACTGTTACTCTCATGATATTAACATTAGTTTTAATAATATTAAGCATTAACATTAAACAGGCATTAAATAAAAGTATTAAAACTGCAAAACGCTTAAATAAGTTAAAAATATGCATTGCATCACTCCATTACTTTTGTTGTACTATCAACTCAACTGAAAATCGCACTTAGGCAGACAGTTTTTAGAACTTGAAAATTTTAGAATTTGACTCTGAAAGCTCAAATTCTCATTTGTGAATTGTATGCCAGAAGCTGGATTATCAAATTTAAAATGTTCTCCTTGGCTCCCTTTTCTAAAGCCTAAACTTAAAAAGTTGAAGTTTCTAAAACTGAAAAATTACGTTGGAAGTTTTTCGCTCTCTTAATATTTTTCGGAGCTATATTTTCTATGAACAACTTCAGCTGAGCTGTAGCAGTTCCCCAGACTGAGCAGTGCACTTCTGAGAAATACAGATGAAGCCCTAGTGAAGGACAGTTCCAAGTGACAGGATTTTTAGTGACATACCTCTACTTGAACCATGAGGCATCGCTGTCGACGCAGCTTCACAACATAGCCATAAACGTCCACTCTGCCTTCTGTATCCAGCCCCTCCAACATGGCATCAATTCCTATATATGTCCCAGTGCGCCCAACACCAGCGCTGGAAAGCACAAAGGGATTTGGTTATCGAGAGGGAATGGCATCTCCCAGTCCCACTCTGAGGGGAGCAGTCTTTGAGAGAGCAAAAGTGAAAAAGTGTAACGACAGAATTGAAAGCAACTGAAAACAGTTCTTGATGTAAATTCATTGGCAACACAACAGAAATGAGTTTTTATTTTCAGTACCTTTTAATGCAAGCAGGGCAAATATTGCCAAATGTGATGCTTATATCCAGAGTAGCCCAACATTGGCTGTTTTCCAAAAGTCTTGTATCCTCAGGTTTTATCAACCTGAGGATCTTTCATACCCTTCAGAAAACAGGCCTTCTTGTACATCTTTGGCTGCCTCATTTTCAAATATTCAAGTCATAGAATTTGGGATCTGGTGCTTTTCCCAGCTACCTTTTCTGAATAGCTTTATTTCACGTTTATTTAACATTAACAAATTTTTAAAGAATAATATGTATTTACCTGCAATGAACCACTATTGGGCCACTAAAAAAGTTGCTGAGAGCATTAACTCTGCGTCGGAGTTTGAGAAGGAGGTGTGGGTCCTCAGGAACTCCATGGTCTGGCCAGCTTGTGAACTGAATATGAGTGACATCTCTTCCAGTTGTCCTTTCTCTTCCCTAGAAAAAGTGAAGTGTGAGTTTTTAGTATCTCTATCTATCTATCTATCTATCTATCTATCTATCTATCTATCTATCTATCTATCTATCTGTCTGTCTGTCTGTCTGTCTGTCTGTCTATCTATCAGCCTAAGTCACTAGATAAAAGCTTAAAGCATATGAAGTCTTGAGTCCTACTTTGATATGTTGCTGCTAGACTAAAAGAGAGGGTGTAGATTTTGATAACCATGTTTATAAAACAAAATGAGAAAAACATGTCAATGATATTCTTCTACCAGCCAAGACTTAGTATGACTATATGGGCAGTGCCCCAGTAATTAATCCCCAAATTCTTACTCAAAGTTCAATCATGTGGCAGAGTTATTCGTACGGTTATTTTCCACTGTTTCAGCAATTATACATCACTATTCTACCAGAACTGAGAAGTCTCCACTTTCTTGCCAGGGACCACTCCTAAATTCCACAATCAATACCCATTTTATGTACATAAACATGATGTCAGCTGAGCAAAGAACAGACACCTCAACCTGCTGCACTCTCTCATTTCTAATGTCAGATTGCTCGTGACAGCAATATCTTTGTTAATAGTTCTTAACATCCTAATATTCTCACTGACTTCACACTGATACACTCACTGACTCCACACTAAGTTACAACTTCCTTTTCATCAGAACACTTCCTGAGTAAATTTTAATGCAACATGAGACAGCAGAATAGGATTTTCCAGCTGTAATTATGGATCAAGATAGGTGGAGTCTGTTGCCTTTGCTGAAGATCTGTCAACAGATGTACACCTTGTGTTACTATGCTTTTAGCTATGACTTATGCTCCATTATCTCCATTGAAATATTTTTGCAAAGTGCCTGAAATAAGCATTTAACTTTAGATGGCAAATTTTGTTCTCAATTACACATTGAGCAACTAATGTAGTTTCAGCTGCATAAAAGAGAGCAATAAACCAGGTAATGATTCTACACAAAGGTAAATGGTAATTTTAAAGTACTTATGTTTATAAATGCACTTGAGATTACCAGAATTTGTAACTGTCCCACTGTACAATTATTACAAGGCTGGATAATAGTGACTCACATTGATTTTAGTTGCAGAGGGTTATGGTGAGATAGACACAAATCTGCAAAATTTCTGTGTTACAGAACAAACTAAATATATAAGGAAACCACAGTGTATATATTAATTTTTGAAAACTTAGCAGCATATCAGTATTTTCATCTTTAATGTAGATTCCAGAATATTAAGGAAAATACACTTTGAAACTGAGATACATATATTTAACTCGTATTTCATGCAAGGAATGACACCTAAATCTAAAAAGTTTCCTCTTAAGCTATATCTTCCTTAGGAAAACACAGGACAGAATCTTCCATTGATAACTCACTCTTCTCTCTTAATAGCACAGACTACAAATAGACATTCTAGTTCCAGTCAGTTTTAGTCTTTTAAATCAACTTACATTTGTGATGTGTAGTTTCTGAATGACATAGTCTGGACATACTTTACTTTCATTGATTTTCACATTGATGTCCCCATATGTTGCAGATTTGTTCTCCATTGATGGCCAGTACTGGGCACATTTGTTCTATGAAGATATGAAGTTAGGTGAGCAGCACAACAGCAAAGTGGCACAGAGCTGAGAGCCAGGAAAAAACTCTGATTTAAAATAGATGGCAGATCAGTACAGTTTTTACAGCTTCTCACAGGTCTTGTCCTCTCCTGAAAAGGCTGTCACTGATTAGGTAAATAATTCCAAATGTCCAACAATTCAGGTCTCTGGAAGTTTGTGGCTATGGAACTTTACTTCAGATATGGGGGGAAAAAAATCCTCCACACTAGTTGAAAAAATGAACAGCGACTGCTGTCAGTGCCTGAAGGCTGCAGGAACATTTGCAGCTACTTCCATGGCTTCTTTTCCAGTCTTCAGTGAGGGACATTGTTCCTGCCTGCCTATAACACCAGCTTGGGTGTGCTGTAAATCTGCATGCTGCCAACACCTTTAAATGCA
This sequence comes from Calyptomena viridis, assembly GCA_013390005.1. Taxonomy (NCBI): domain Eukaryota; kingdom Metazoa; phylum Chordata; class Aves; order Passeriformes; family Eurylaimidae; genus Calyptomena; species Calyptomena viridis. Next base: position 49,904 of record WEIV01023738.1, read on the forward strand.
GTTAAAGAGCAGGAAGCAGTCCCCTTCTTCCAGCTGTACCTGGAATAAGGAACAAAAGCAGGCCAGAAGCACCCAACCTTCCAGTTAAATAAAGTGCAAAGATAACAGATGAAAAATATTCTGTCTAGGATTTATAGGATTTTCAGAGGACATTGCCAGGATATCAGAATAGATAGAAGGAAAATACCACACCTTTTATGACAGGTCTGTGAGGAGCCAGAATTCTACCTGAGCCCTTTTCTTGATTAATTAGATGTAATTTGAAAGCTCACTCTCTGCTACTTACAGCTGTGACTAAAATGACTGGTAATTCATAGGGTAATACTGGCTTGCTTTCCAACACAGGCTCTGACACAACTGCACAACAGCAAAGAATGAAAACAAAGTATTGAGAATGTAATTGAGCACAGCAATCCACTTCGTTTTCAGGCAAAAGAACGATGGAAAGATGCACAAAAGGATGGAAGGATGGATATTTCTCACCCTCTTTCCCTCCTCACAACGAGTCACCATGACAATAATTGTAGCCTTCTGTTCCCAGATCATTCTCCAGAAATCATCTGTGGTTTCATCCTTGGGGCCTAGCAGAAGATATTTGAAGGGACTTTTCAGAGTACAGCCACATGATAAAACACTTGCCTTCTTGACATGCTTAGCCATGCAGCCCAAAAAGCTAACCAGAGATCACACAAATAACATCCACGTGCCTAATTTCATTATTACTGCTGCCATTAGGCCTCAGTATTTTAAATGTCTCATATGTACCTTTAGTGCACAGCTGTGAAATCTGAAAACTTTTGGTGTGAAATACAACATGGGAAATCTGTCTTTGAAGTAGGATTTATTTATCTTCACAAAATTCCCTAAGCAAAATCTCATTGATTACTTTTTCATACTAAATTTCAAAATGTCAGATTTTCAGTTTTTTCTCTAAATTTACTAATAGGGTTTTACTATTCTAAAAAAAAAAATGGGCAAATAAAGAAAGCATATTCTTTTAAGGTTAAAGATTACCTTGTGCAGCAATGTATTTTCTTGGTTCTTTGAAGCCCTATAAAAAGTACATTGTTACCAACTTTTAGAAAGCAAGCATGAACAATCCAAAGTATTTTCAACTTTAAAAATAAATTCAATATACAACAGTTCAATAATACCAAATACAATATAAAGATGGAAACAACTCAAATGGAAATCCTCAAAGGTGTTGATGCATTAAATGTACAGACTACAGGATTTCTTCAAAATGTTTGAGATATTTTTTAAGTAAAAGTCACTCACATCAATGTAACTTGCATTGATATAGTCTGATCCTGGATCTCCTGGGATCTCTGAGAGCTCAACACGGTTATGGTCATCTGTTTAAATCATTTAAAACAAAATAATTATACTATCTCAAGGCACTGAGACATCAAATATTTATAAAACATGCCAAAATCATAACAAATACTCACATGGAAGAATATCAATGTAACGATTTTTGTTCTGATTATGGCTCTTTTTGGCCTCCTTTATAGAAAATTTACTGAAAACTCTAGGAATACTCTGTAAAATACAAAGTTTCTTTTATTAGGTAAGTGTATATTTAAAATAGCTTCTATTTACAGTCAAATGCATATGGAAATAATTTGGTATTACTGAAATTGGAAGATAACATTCTATTTCATATGGTATTACTTCATATATTTCTTACATTTAAAGTAAAAAAATTTCTTTCACTTAACGTAGATAATATATGCCTCCACAATTACGTATTATTTATATCTCTGTGGCTATGCAGTAAGAGAGAGTATAAAAATATGCATTAAAAGATACTTTAGAATCAGAAGCATTTAGATTTCTTATTTTATACTTTTGCTGAAAAACACCTTCAGGGAAAAAAAAAAGTAGTCATCTTACACTGAGGAGAGATTGGTAGCAAAATTAACTGAGGCCTATTTGACCTTAGATTCATGCTAAGATTCACTGAATTTTCTAGATTATTTATTTATTTATGTATTTCTACCTAGTACATACACTTTAAGCATGCTCTGAAATGGATTTTTTCCAACTACCTGGCTAAAAATCTGTGGTATATTTTGAGCCAAGGACAAACCTGAAATTCATCCAGGAAAAGCCTTCCTTCATCTGCAATCTTCCTCTTGTATGTGTCCAGCAGTTGCTCTGAAGGTATTGGTTCTATGTTGAGAAGTTGCCTGTCATCATCTTTAACTGTGTCAATAAGTTGAACATTTATTGTTAGCGATGTTGAAAATGCACATTTCATTCCAGTAAAGGTGATTCTCACATTGTCAGATAAATTAGCAAAAGGACAAGTTTCTTTACTTTAAATTGACATATTTGTTTTTTTAAAAACTAGTGTTGCCTGAGCCAGCTGTGAGCAAACAGGCCATGGGAATAACCAAAGTTGTTCTGCTCTGCTGCCTCACGGGAGACACCTCCAGGGGAGGCCACGTGCAGGGACAGTGCACTAACACTAACAGTGCTTTTGTACAAAGTGGTGACTGTCACGTTGAGGTCACCCCAACAGCCCCAATGCCCACAAGAGTTACACAGCCTTGCCTTCAACATCAATTCTGATCAGTTACTGCCACTGCTAAAAGGGATTACTGTGCAAACAACCTACAAATATAACATTTATTGCCTAATTTTCCACACTTTCTCCAGTTTATTCTCTGAGTTGCAGGAATCTGTAATATCATCCTGAATGATACAGTAGTGATTGAACAAGTTTTAACATCTCTTACTAGGCATTTATTAATTTTTCATTTACATTGAAAAGTTGTATTTTTTAATAACTGTGAATCTAAGCAAATGAATTTGAATCTTAACACAGTATTACTTCCCATTTAGTGTACTTAGTTTCTGTGGGTTCGAGTGTTTGAACTACTTTTTTCTAGAAGCTTCCTGGTATTGACAGATCCTCTTTCTTCACAGGTTTTGACATCTTGTACAAAAGTTGCACAAAATGTTCAGCTTCAGTCTTTGGGATTTCAAAGCCTTCAACATTTGTCAGTAAAAAACAGCTGGTTAATGTTTAATTTCTTGTTTTGAAAAAGGTGCGCAGAAAAGGGAAATTCTGTTTAAAGCTGTATTTGATTCTGGACTTACTCTCTAGTTTTAAACATACCACAAACATTGTCTGGGACAAAAAAATTGGGTTTGTAATTAAATAATAACTAAGACTTTTTCAAACACTGATAAACTTTCATTGAAGTATAAATACTTCTGCTGTGTATTTACTGAAGTGGGTTTTTTTCCTCCAAATAAGGTGTTATCACATTGACATCTGTAATCTATGCACACAACCTAGAAGGTAAACAATCTAAAAGTGGCAGCAAGACCAGAAAATAATTTTATTTCCACTTGCTAAATATATAAAGATACTCACCTGCAACAAGGTTCACACCTTCAGAAGAATTGCTGTAAGAAGCAAAAGCATCTGTAAGTGCTTTGAGTAGTAAGACATATATATGATAATGAGTTAAATAAAATCAGTTTTGTATGTGAATACCAAGGCTGTTCTTAGCCAGCAGACTGCATTACAAGCTCTCTGTGATAAGAGTGCTACAATTGGGACTATGCAGATGTGGTTGGGATCCTTGTCTTCCTACTCTGAGCACTACTGAGGGGAAGAAAAGCTTTACCACTTGCATAATTTGACCATATCACCTACTGCAAACGTGTCTTTAATTTCTTCACTGGAGTGGCTACTCACACCATCTTCATTTCTCTTGTTAGTGACAGAAAACCAACACATGCATAAAATATGATGAAACTTAAATGCTAAGTAGCCAGAAACAAGTCAGACTCTCTGGAGCTGTACAAGTAAAATTAGTTTTGCTTCCCTAAGCATAAAAGTTTGCATCTGAGCAAGAACAGCTCCCTGTCTCTCTAAGGGAAAGAGTAGGTGGGGAAAGGGGCAGGAAGAGATGAGTCACCAAATTCTGTTGTTGCCCAAGGACTGAGAGTTTTCAGAAGAAATTGGCCAAACTCCTCTGCCTCTACCAGCAGCAAATGCCCCCTGACACATTGTACCACCTCCCTTCCCAGCAGCAGCAGCAGTCAGCCTGGCTCTGGGGCTCTGGCACAGGCATCAGGGAAGGAATGGCCATCCCCTGTCCTACAGAACTCCTGGGTCACCTGGAGATTTCCATAATAAACAAAGACTTCCCGAGATATTCTTTGGGGTAAACAAGCATTGGGGTAAACAAGAGTTCCAAGAAAATGGATATTGTTTTCATTACTTTTGATTTAAATCATGAAGGAAATATTTTACAGATGTTTCTGAATATTTTTTCACAAAACTCGGGACAAGATGTTCTGTTCTAACAGATCAGTTCTTCTGTGCCTTGGACAAGGGTATAGCAGAGAGATTTTGAATCTATTTCATTGTTTTTGTGTTGTCAGCCAAACACAAAAAAAAAGACTTTCTTTTGAAGGGATTAAAAGGTAAAAGAATATATTTTCCCAGTATGAATAAAACATCAAATTTGTAACATTTTTCCTCTACCCACTGGGAAATCTTTTGGAAAAACAGAAAGCCTCCTCCTGCCCATTTGTGTAAGAGAGTGAGAGAAACATGAAACTTACCTAAGCTTTTTTCTGTGAAGATCGTAGATTTTGTACAAAACCAGTAGTAAAGCAATTGATGTCACAATGATCAAGAATGCCAAGAATATAATCAGGGCCTTAGAATTATCTAGCAACAGAAAAAGAATACATTTTTTTTTAATCTGTATACTTCCTACAACCAGGACTCATTGATTTGGATTTGGGGATTTTTTTTTTGAGAAAAGAGATAAACAATTATTTTTAAGAGTTTGGTTTAAGTTTGCTATTCCAAACTAGAGGGAATTTTGTTACATCATTAGGAAAAATTTCTCTTAAACTCTCCATGTCCACCTGTCAAAATGCTACAACTCACTGGTTCAGCATTATCATGGTTGTTTCCTGCCCTGTGTGACCTGTACACCTCAGCTGTGGAGCTCTCAGTTGCTCCTGATCTGCAAATGGGGAACCTCTGCCAAGCCACAGATGTTCAACTCCTGAAATGCAAGATCTGAACACAGGGAAATAATCCTAAAGTGAATAATTTAAGATAGAGATATTAATTTCTAGTTGCATTTGAATGTTTCCTGAAGAAACCACAGCTGTATAATAATTCTGAATTGCAATCAATGACTTTTCAATGTGATCTGTTATATTAATACTGAATGAGAATAATGTTTTTCAAATGGAGATCAACTATTAACTATAAAACAGGCAGTGTGGATTTTTAATTAGGAGCAATTTAACAGAATTCACAATTCACATTATCTATATTACTCTAAGTCAAAAGGTAAAAATGTTGTACATATTTACTTACATCTGGTTTTTATACTCCTCTCTGCTGGCTTCCCTCTGTATTTTCCATTAAACACTGAGATCTGCATGCAGTGGATGAGATGTTAATATATGACAAGCAAAAATTTCTGCATGCAGTTTTTTAAAGAACAATGGATATTTGAAATTCATCCACCTCTTCTCAATTAATCAACCCTATTGACAGCAGCATCTGCTGTCAATCTATGTATAGCCATTTATTGTGCAGCTCAGTTTTCTACCCAAGTTACATCAAGATCTAGACCCAAAAATATGGAGATGACAGGAAAAAAAGTCAGCAAAATAGAAAACACATTTTACGAAATTAAAATCAGATGCAACTCAAGGAAAAATCAACTTTATCTCTTAATCAAGTCTTTCAAATCTGAAAAATAACCATGCAATATATAAAAAAACATTTGCTTCAACAGAAAATATATAACTAGTGAACTGGATTTTATATTTTTAATACAAGTTTCTGTATGGGAAGTAGTTCATAGAAGTTTAGTTAAATAAGCTGCTTTCTTGCATCGTTAACTTTTGGGTACTTTAACTGGTATTAAAATACTAACTTTTTTTAAAATGTGTTTATGTTTTGTCATATATGTAACACTTATTCAATCTTTTATATTTCCTTAATAGAAATTCCTATCAGTTCAGCTTGCAGTTCGTACATCAAATATTTCACACTTCTGGTTGGTTGTTTTTTTCTCTTGAGTCTTCCATAACTTAACCTGGAGTCCTTTCATTACCAGTTAAGGCCATAAGGCTTTCTCAATTTTTCTGATAAGAACTTGGGGAAACAAGTGCAAAGCAAAAGTCAGGGCTTGGAGACACAGGAGTAAATTCCTTCTGTAAGGAAAATTGCTCACTGCAAGTGGTGAACGAAAAGCTTACAAGAGTGCAGGGGTCCTATGATATTGGGACAAGGCAAGGATCTTTTGCTCCTACAGGACTTCCTCTTTATTTTCCAAATATAAAGCTCTCTGAGCAGAATCGGTCCAGAAAATGCTGACAAAATCCTGGAATAAACCCAAGACTGCTCAAATTCTCTTGATACTACATTTCTTCAGGCAAAAACAAAAAAAAAAGAGGAAAAGATTATGGGAAATAAGTGAAACTGATTCCTAAGAGTAATTCCTAGTGGTTACCTTCTCAGTTAAACTTTACTGAGAGGACATAAAAAATATTCCTACTGGCCACTTTAAGGGAATCACACAAGACCATTGGTTTTGCAAGCAACAAACCTCAAAAGGGTGGAATGCCTAAGAGAAGAGAAAATAGCAGGAGGTCTTCAGGAAAGCAAAGCTTTTAGACAAGAGATGGTATGTTTTGTATGGAAACAAGGACTGGTGTGTAAAAGGCTGATGTAAGGAGATATGAAGGGATATGAACTGCTTTACATCAAAAATCTTCACAGTGAAAAAATCTCAGCAATTTATTTCTAAGCATTATGTCAAGACTTAAATGCCACATTTTTACTCTGATTGAAATGACAGTCACACACTCATTAAATGGAATGTGTTTTAAACACTAAAATATCAACCACACTGAAGAAACTCTTTTAAACCTTTAGAAACCTCAAATTTCACTCTGTTCCAAGGACAACCAATCTATTCATCTTGCTTTCAGAACCTATGTGGAATAGCACACATTTCTTGACACATGAGGCACATATGCACTTTATTTCCAAAACAATAGCTACCTCTACATCTGTGGCCTACAGATCCACAGAATAACTGCTCTGACACTACATTTGCCTTTTTTCCTAAAATCAAGTATAATATGCTTAAACAGTGAAAGTGCTGCAATATTTTATAAATTTTAATTTAATAAGCCTACTTACCCTAAATGTATAGTTTGTCAAGTAAAAGAGATCTCCTATATTAAAATCACAATGACTGCTGTTGACATCCTTCATTCCATCATTCTTCCAAGTCAATTCAAATATTGTTTTTGGCCCATACACGTTTCGATTTTTGCACTTAATTTGAACAGCATTATCAGCTGTCAATGTTGCTTCAACATTAGTCACTTCTTCTGGTTCTGTAAACAAAAGAAGTGTTACTGGTTCTATTCACATAATTTCAAACCCAACATTTCCAGCTGTATATGCTCATGTCTGTTTATTTTCTCTTTTAATAATTTCATACATTTTCTTCCTTAAAAATTTCAGTCCCAATTTAACAAGATAAGTAAAATCAATTTTGAACTAACCCTAGACTTATCCAGAAAAGATGTGAAGTGGAACTGAAAAGGCTGAGAAGATCAGAGCTCCACTGACAGTGAGGTTACAAGACAGTATGATGGCAAATCTCCCTCTCACATCTGACATCACTTCCTCATTCGAGGAACATCAGACAGCAGACAAGACAGGATAACAAAGAGTTTTCCATGTGAGCTTCATCTCAAAACTTCTATAAATTAAATTTATTACCAGGAGTTACTTGTGTGTTTTAATACCTGGAATAGTATCCTTTTGTTTAAAGCTGGCCTAAAACCACAGTAACTTTTTACTTTTTACTTATATGGAATCTCTTAAATTTAATCTGTGTTTTTTAACTCTAATTTTGTATGTTGCAGAACATGAGTTGCATGAGGATCACAGCCCAAGGGACCTTTTACTGAGAGCTTATAAAACCTTTCAGAAAGTAAATAACCTTCTGTTTAAGGCAGCTCCATTGGCCACATTTCAACAGAACATCACCATGAACTGTCAAACTCTCATGATATCACTATCACAATGACATTGTTTCATTTTTCACTTAAAAAAATCTTTTGGTTATTCAGTAAAATTAAAGGAAATATTAATTTAGTATCTTACAAGGTATAAACCATCATACTTTCCCTGTAGCTGTATCTCTATATTAGCTAAATCTGGAGGTGGTAAAACTAGAGCTAAAAAAGTACTGGAAGAAATTAGATAAACATGAGATTTTGTGTGGTTTTGGATTTTGTTATTTTGCTTTGTTGCTTTTTTTTTCCTCAAAGCAGGAATTACAACAGTATGAGGCTCTACAACTGAAGATTAAAAGAGGGAAAAACCCCAACAAAGTAAAAAGGACTGCATCTCTATTAGCCCCTTTCTGCATCAGGAGCATATCTGTGAAGTCTGTTTGTTTAGGGTTTTTTTAGCTTGTTTTATAGTTCTATCAAGTGAACATGTATGGCAAACAAAGAATCAGGACAACAGGGGTAAGCTTTTAAAAGTACAGCCCCAAGAATACACACAGACTTTTCTGTCAGCAGAAGGGCTGGCACACATTTGTCTTTAACCTGATGCTGGAAGTGGATGTGTACATCCAAACAAACTCATGGACAGCCAGTACAGACACCAGTGCTGCTGTAGCCTGGGTAATGCAGGTCTGCTTCAAGCAAACAGGTAACTACACAACAGAAGGTACAGTCTGCACATCTTTGTAGCATCCATGCCACAAAATAAAACCCACATTTTTTTCAGTCTCTTTTTGTTTAATTTGAATCTTTTCTTTAGATTGGGACATAATGCTTTCTAAAATCTTAACAAGAATTTCACATGAATGAAGAAATCCTATATATATATAAGAACAATATTAATACCAAGTGCATAATTAAAAATAGATTAACATTAATTAAAAAAGAGAAACTAATGATATAAATCTCAATACAATTATTTTAATGTTAATGAGTTTCTTTTACCTCCTTCTTGTGTTGTAAATTGACACATTCCAGGTTTACCCACAAGTCTTTCATTATGTTTGTTTTCTGTATATGGAATCACAGATATATAACCTGTGGTATAAGGTTCAAATCCATGTAAAGTCACATGAGTCATGTTCATTACTGTCTTTTCAGGAAAATCTGAAAAATGAAAATAATTAATGAAATTAATGAAATCCATGTTAAAAGCCCAGGAACTATTACACTTCACCAGAGCTACCTAAAACCACTGCCATGTGTATTTCTATTTTAATTGCCTTTTGTTTGGTTGGTTTGTCTTGCTTACTAAAGAGGAGAAAATATGTAAATACATAAAGAAAGACTGATACTTTCTTCTGAATTAAGCTTGGGAAGAGGTTAGTAGAAAGGTGTCACTCTGCACACTGAGCAAGTCTATTCTGGTATGATGTGAGAGGTGGTGTGTGCTTTTTATATCTGAGGGGTACAGGAGCGTGGCAGCCTTTGGTTCCTTTAGCAGTCCAGGTTTACACAACCTGCATCATGTGAACAAGGATGAATCAAACCAGGACTAGCTTAAAGCTGACACATATTTATTATTATCAGCCTCTTCAATTTAAAAACCTCATTTTCCAGTCTTTGTTTTGAGGAAAAGCTTGCATCTGGAAAACGTGACCCCAGCGTAATGGATACAAACTTGCCCATCAAATGTAAGGTGGCCTAGAGCAGCATATCAAGAGATGTGGTCATTTAGTAGAAGACAATCCCCTGCCTATACCTATCTAAACAGGTTTATATTTACTGCCCTACTTGGGATCCCTAGATTTTACATGGATTGTTGTTACTCAGAAGGCAGGTTCTGGTGTTCTCAGAGAATATATTGATCAGCTATGGCAGCATTTTCTGTGACTGAGAGCACCATTCTACAAACTGATCAGGCAACTGTCAGAACTAATACTTAATACAAGAAAAATGAGAACTGAAAGGTGACAGGATTGTGTCCTGACATACTAAATAAACTGAATAGTCTTAACTGAAAGTTCAACTGGAAAAACCTCAAAGGAAAGAAATTTACATGTTTGCTTAAAAAAAAAAAATTATGTACAGTTTTAAGAGATTCCAATATGGTTTGACTGTGCATCATGCTTGGTGCTCTGTAATTATGTGTGTGCAATGAATTATTTAACAGTGACTCTACTTGCCTTTGCCCATCACAGTGGATTTCACAATGTAGCCATGTATGGGACCATTTCTAGTGTCCCTAGGTTCTGTCCATGTGACTGTCACACTTGTCTTACTACAAGTTACACTAATGTTTTCTGGTGCTTCTGGAACTGTTGTAAAAGAAAAATAACAACAATTAGCAAAAAATGAAAATATAAATATTCCTCTTTTTACCTATTTTGATAAATTAAATTTCATTGGATACTAAATGAAATATTTATTGCACTCTATTTCATTCCAAGAAATTATACATAAATATAAACTGAGTAAGCATCATATTACAGCAACTTCATAAATTTAATTAATTCAGGATAAGATGAATACAGCAGTATCACATATTACTAAAATTATCCAACATTTCCAAATATTATATATTGTTTAGATTTTCTTATAATTTTTACAAACTAAATGTTTGACCTGAAAGGTTACTTGATTTAGATTGTTTTCCTTTTTAATTCAGAAAAATAAAGCTATTTCCAAAGACAATGCTTTGGAAAAATGTATCATTTTATCTGGAGATATTCCTTGCAATTATTCTATTACATCTTTCTTCAAATCAAGAATTTAAGATTTGTTTCTGACTTCTTCTTGTGTGTGTCTTCATTCAAAATTCCTTATATTTGGCCATGTTCTCACCCTTCAAAACAACAAAACAAAATAATCACAATGTCTGATAGAAAGAAAAAAGCATCAGCCTGGAAGACTGAGACTGGGGCTGGAGAGGGAAATAAAGACTGTGACTCCAATCAAAGAACAACCACAAGGGCAGGAGACCAGGAAGGAGGAGCTGGAGGAGAATCTGAGTGTGGCAAAGCATGTTTCTCAAAATATATCTTCAACCCCAGGAAACACAGATAGCGAGATTCGTTGTAGGATGTTCCAAGAAATAAGTGGAATGCAAAGCAAAAATAAGCATTACACTTACCACCATAATCTGTATTTATGATGAAGTTTTGCGAGGCAACTGCCTTCTCATGAAAATATATGGTTCCAATGCAGTTGTACAAATGGTTGGGTGATAAATTGTGCAGCCTTTTACAAGTCTGATTATAATCCCTCAAGCCTGTTGAATTTGTAGACACAACAAGAGTTTTATCAACACTTTTTCACAGCTCCAAAAGTACATGGCACCATTTTAACTGGGGTTTTCTCTACCATATATATTCAATGTAATTTGTAGTAAGCTATCATAATATTGCAAACAGAAAAATGTACAACCTGAGCCAATGACTAGGTTTTAGGTTCACATAGATCTTTCCTTTTATTAGCAAAGCTCATATGATTCGACTTTCTTAGAAAACAGCTTTCCCATAGATGTCATGGGAGTCTGGCAGAACCCTGGAATGGCTTCCTAGCTCTTCAGCTCCCAGAAACAGGAAATTTCCAGCCCCAGGTATTCATCACACATTTTTCTGGGACACATGAAGACATCCAGCATCCTTATCTTCCCTATGACACTAGGTGCCTTTGAGCCAGGATCTCCTCATGCTGGCTGGCTACAAGGGCAGAGAGCCTGGACTCCCACCATCCAGGAGCCTGCACAGCCAGTTGCCCAGGCAACCTGCAAGGCATCAGCTCACAGCAGACCCACCAACTGCAGGATTGCCAAAATACTCAGCTCCCCTTCAGATGACCAAGCAGGACCTCAATATCTCCAGAGGTCTGCAATCTGTGAAAGTGCTAAACTCAGCAAAAAAACTCTCTGGGTTTGAACTTTCCCCAGATCTGCAGTGTGTGGAGATAGCAGTCCCCAAACTGGCAATCCCAGAAATTCTGAACTATACTTCCCTCAAACTGGCACAATTTAAATCTGCAAAAGACTAAATCTGCCATCAAAGAACAACGTAAGCATTGCTTTTAAAAATTAATAAATAAATAATCAACTTTTCTAATATTTTAGAGGTGACTTACCTCCACAGGTAGCAGTCACATTAGCACAGTCAAGTGAGTTATTCCAACATAACACTGCAGAAGTGTTGTCTTCTTCCTCAACTGAAAGATGTACGTGGTCAACTGAAAAGGATTAATATTATATGTCACTGTGACATTGGCTACATTAATTCTTTAAATAACAGTTTACGCGTTTATAATTTTTAACTTATTCTGCAACATGAAGATACAATTGCATAGCAGAATATACAAAGAATTTAGCAAGACAAAGAAAGTAAAAGTTGAAAAAGCCTAAATGAGATAAAACACATTGTTATTCAAATAATAAGTCAAACTTTTAGTCCAAACATCCAGCATAAATAGCAACTATTTACCACACTGCATACAGCCAATGTAGTTAAAGTTCCCTTTCCACTTAACGATGAGAAAATTATGGGGCTTTTACATTATACTTTAAGAAAATACTGAGGGGTTCTAATGTGCATCTTCAAAATATCTTGCAAATCAAGCACTAAGTATGAAAACATTCTGTCTGATACTTTGAAGAGACAAGAATAGATGAAGAAATCCAGGGAAGCTGAATGACTACTTACAAAAAAAAAACCCCAAACCAAAATAAACCCACTCCCAAAAAAACACTACTAACCCCTTGTATACCTACCCGATGGAATATTAAGATAAATGTCTGTACAGTTCTCAACCTGAACTGTGTATCTCATGCATTTCTGAAGTGTAACCACATGGGTGTTGGAAGTTGCAGTTATGCTTATCTTATCCTCCACAATCCAGTATGTTCTGGATTTTGTGAGATTTTTCAGGACAACTTCGGCTGTGTTATTGTTGTATTCTCCAATTATGCTGCTATCAATTCTAGTATCTAAAAGAAAAAATAGCAAACAATTTTATGACAATTAAAAAAAAAAAATGTTTTATGGCACCCCCATGTGCTTTAAGAATCAGAAGTTACTGACAAATTAACTGCTCCTCACTCTTTATTTCTATTTTTTATTTATCTTTTACTTAAGAAAAATGTTTAGCGAAAACAGAAAATTTCCTTAGCAAAATATTCTTCTAAATAATTCTCTAGTTTAGAAAACTAAATAATTAAAAATAATTAAAAGTATAAACATTCCAGAAACTTATTTGCTTTCATTTAAAATGTTTGATCAAAGTGAAATACTTTGTTTTGACACATTGAATCATTTGTTTGAAGAGAAATTTCACATTTTCTTATACAAAGCATTTCAGAACCATCTAGTAAATAATGGCTATAGTCTATTCTTGAAAATTAGAGAGGTCTCCAATTCTGAAGAGAGATAAATCAGTGTCCACACTTTAGTTTTACATTCGTTATGAACTGCAGTTTGCAGCAATCAGCAAGATGGGGAAAAAATAGAGTGGAATGAAGCAAATCAATTCTGCAGCCCTGATATCAACAGCTTAGTGTAGGGCAACTTAACAGAAGTGCAAGTGGAGGTGAGAAGACCAGAATTGTTGAGAACTTTAATCCTACTTCTTCCAGAAGTGGAAGACATTTTCTAAAATAACCCAAGATGCTAACTGATCAGGTTTTTGCTTTGTTTGTTGTTGGTTTTTTACTGCTTTATCCGCTTTACCAATTCTCTGCATTTGAGTTTATTTGGTCATGTTTCAAGACTGAGGGAGAATAAGAGGTTTGGTTCTTACCACAAGGTAATGGAGTTGTCACTGCAGTAGTTCCTGTAATAAAAGAAAACATGAAAGTCTGTCTCACCAGGTTTGTTTGTTTTTTTCCACAGAACACTGGAGAAGGGTGACCAATACTGCCTCAAACTCTTAATTCAATATATTCACTACAAATAAATGTATTTAGCACTCCTCTTGCATTTGAAATAGGGAAGAAAACATCAGCTATATATAACCCCAGTTCTTAACTTGTTATTTTAGGGGTCATGTGTCTTACAATTTTCCAATGACATCACTGAACTAGAAATCAAACTGGATTTTAATAACATTTTTGAATACAAAGTTACACAAAGATATTACAAAATCACACATTCTCATAGCAGTATGATAAGCTATAGCAGTTTTCCAGGATATGTATGCCATGGAATGGGTAACTGAACAGTATAAATTGTCACCAAAGAAACAAAATTTACCTACTTTCTTGTACTGCCACTCTTACCTTTGGACTGATATTTGCACAACAGTACAGATTGTTTTATTACTATTTTTACACTGAGATATCCAAAAGAAATTATGAGCTGGTATTTAGGAAATCTGTACAGAAGCTTGAGAGAAGAACTTCATCCTGAAAACAGTTACTTAGAATATCCTAAGGTATAAGTATTACCAAAAGAGACTGATATCTGATTTTTTCATAGAAGATAGTCCCTAGATTTGCCTCCCCCCAGGCTGGGAGTCACCTGGCTAAATAAGGGCCCTAATGAGAGGGCAAACTGAGAGAGTCCATTGGAGAGTTACCAAGATTGTTATGGGCAGAACACCCATAAGTAAAAGCCGAGCTCAGTTTGTCAAAGAGCAGACAGCAGTCTACAGCTACTTGAAGGGCAGTTAAAAATGATGGCAAGAGTTCAACTCCTCGATGTACTTTGTACTTTCCTCAAGCACATACACATATTTTACTGACCTGAGTAATTCCTTACAGCCCACTTGCAATTATAATGTGTGTAAGTGCTTGCATCATTAGATCCCAAAAAAATTATAATGCTGTGTGAAACAAAAGGGAAGCCACTAGGAAAAAAAGGAAGCACGCAGATCTTGGATGTATTCACACTTTTGCTGCTTGGGCAAATTTCTGTGAATAACAAGAGGAGTACTGACACAGTAATTGACAGGTTTAACCCCCTACTATGTGCCACTGTGCATGGCCTGGGTTTATTTTGCACTTGCTTGACAAGTAGCAAATCTGGTATCTTTAATATTACTCATTAACTATTAATAAGGTTCCTAAAAACACCCTTAAGTTTAATACAGGTGTATGTCTAATTTGTATGCTTAGGCTTGATAAAAGAAATTCAAAATGAATTGCCTCATTCTAACACATTTTCTGTGCTTCAAGTATCATAATTGCAATAACTGTGTGCAAGTTTGTCACCTATTGTGAGAGTGGGGGTGATCCCAGTGTTTGCTGGCATGCTGACTGGTGAGGTGGTGCTGTGCAAGGATGTTGGATTGTAATCATCTGTAAGGAAATAAACAACAGATCAGCATTAAAAAGCTAAATTCATTCTTTCATATGGCTATGTCGTCAGAAATGTCTTTTACTACAGCCCTTCTCCCCTTTCTTTCTTAGGGGATTTTTGTAATTTGTAGAAGAGTGTTAATATAGCAAATAAAACAGAAAGTTAGTGTTTAAATAGGAAGCAAATTTGTAGAAGTATACCACTTACAAATAAATTTTGCAACATGCAAGGACAAATTTTTTGTCATTATTTAGGCATAATCCAGGATAGAATCAACATAAAAAATGGTGTTACAATTTTTGAACTGGGAAAAACTAAAACTTTTACTTACAGTAAAACACAAATATGAATAATGCTTGTGCTCTTTCAGAAACAAGAACTCTCCTACTGCTCATTTCCCACATCACATATCTTGCTCACTATATTACTTATTATAGCTCTGTATTTATCTCCCTGCTTACAAACCACAGACAGATTTCTATGTTCTCTTTTAGGCCCATTCTTGCTCTTGCTTTGGCTACAGTCTTGTTGACAGCAGCTGGCACTTGATACTACTGCGATGACTGCAAGACCAGGCCTCAGATCCCAGATCCCAGAAATAATCCTGATATTGCCACTGTGCAGAATTGCAGACTCCTTTTCTATTTGCTGAACCACAAGTGGAAAAAGTTGGTGCTGAATTACTTAGTCCTTCCCTAGAGCTCTGAGAGCAGGGAGTGGCATCTAAAGGAAGACAGCAAACCTGAGGACGGGCTCTCGGAGGCAGTGGGAGTGCGTGTGGTGAGGGCAGCAGTGCTGCTGTGTGGTGGGGTGCTGGGTCCTGCGGCACGAGTGGAGCCTGTGTGCGTGGAGAGGGCTGTGCTGTCTGCAAGAGAGACACCTGTGGTGAGAGGTACAGCACTTGTGTTAATGCTTGCAGTCTGCCCACAGCACAGGAGTGCGGTGCTGGAGCACTCTCGTGCTGGGAGTTAGTAAGCAAAGGCACACTCAACACTCAAAGTTCGGGGCTCCAACAGGAGTCAGATGAACATCCAGTGAGGATAACCCTTTTTGGTGCTGAATGCACCTCTTTTGTGCTAAACGCTGTGTTTTGAAATATACTCAAAAGCGTGACTCACAACGAGATTTATCTGTTATTCTTGCCTATTAAGACAGCATATTTCATTTCGTTGGGTGAACGAAAAGGCATTATACACTCTGTGAGGTAACTGTGGGGGGGAAAAGGAAAGAAGAAATTATCAGAAAAAAAAAATCAATGCAGTTCTGTCATGTAAATTAAGATTCTTACCAGTTGTGTTCACTGCTGTCTCATCTCCTGAAAAATAGAAAGAGCGAGAGTGTAAATTAAACTTTCAAGGAATTAAACACAATCATATGCCAATATAAAAAGACATATTACTTCCTTCCAACTATCAGCTGATCTTTCCCCAGGGAATTACCCATTCTTAAGTAACATTTATTGGATGTAGCAACAACCAGATCCCTGAAAATATCAAGCATATGATCTTAGAATCCTAGAATCACAGAATGGCCTGGGTTGGAAGAGAACTTAATGATCACTTAGTTCAAACACCCCCGCCATGGGCAGAGATTCCACACAGTAGATCAGGTTGCTCAGGGTCCCATCCAACTTGTACTTGAACACTTGCAGGGACAGGATATCCACAACTCTTCTGAGTAATCTGTTCCAGAGCCTCACCACCCTCACAGTAAAGATTTCCTCCTAACATCTAAATCTCTCATCTTCTGGTTTGAAACCATGCCCCCTTGTCCAAGTAAAAAACCACTCTCCCTCTTTTTTTATAACCCCTCCCCCTTAAGCACTTCCTTAAGATTCCTGTGAAAGTAATTGTTCTCATCCTCTCCCTTGTAAAGTTAGGACTAATGCTACTAACTCAAATATAATGTAAGGTTTATTACTCAGGCACAGTCACAGTTGCTAAATGTTACACATAATCATAGAACTTGAGGATAGAAGTGACCTCAAGGGATCATTGAGTCCAACTGTTTTGCTCAGACCAGTGTTTTAAAACAGTTTGGAAAACAATAGTGCCAGATTGCCCTTTTTTCCTCTTCAATTAGGCACTGGCATTTTAACAGAATTTCACGGCAGTTTTATGTCCTTTTAAAGGATGCATCCCCTGCTCTTCAGTGATTCTATTCCCTGATATGCTTCATTATAGCAAAGCATAGGATGCAGTTGAATTCAATAGGTGGCACCAGAACACTAAAAAATCCTCTCAAACAGCAAAGCAGCTACATTTCCCAGTGTAAACTTATTGAGAGGTACTGAGTAAAATGAAGGAAAATCAAGAAGGGTCCCAGCACACGAGACTTTGTTACTCTGAGATTAGTAGGTGTATTGCTGAAATTATTTTTTTTTTTTTCAAAAATATCCCACAGCTAATAAAAATGTCTGAGCTAACCTTGGGCTAAAAAAGTTAAACTCAAAGACAAAACTGTCTGCTCACATTTTTATTCTAAAACATAACTCTGGAAGCTTGAAGGCTGAAATCTAAAAATATCTTTAAAATTTAATAAGGATGTCCAAGCCCTCAAAACCACTCTGTGCAGTATGAAAGCCTGATGACTACCAAACTAAGCAAGTTAGCCTGAGTTTAAACATGTAGACAACCCAAGTGGAAGAATTAGAACATACAAAAAGTTCCTACTACTGAAGGAATTTTTCTAAACTTCCCTTTCCCTTTACTTGATTTGTCTTTCAGTTGGTTCCTGCTGACTTAACTGAAACATTTGCAACCCATCAGTAATGTTGGAGCAGCACTGGCTTTTAGCAGGTGCCCTGGAAAAAGATACAACCAGCATGTCCCACAGGCACATGGGAACCTGGCTAATTGCTTTCATTCCTTTTTCTCTCTGGCTACTACTTGGCTACCTGAAAGCTCAAAGACATACAGGCCCTGTGAGTGAAACATGGGAATACTGCATTATGGAGAAACCTCTCAATGTTCAAGAACAAATGGAAAAGCCATGAAAGGAACCAGGCCAGCAGAAAAAAAAAAAAGCCTATCACTTCCAATGCCTAGGACAGCAGGCTGCCTGGGTCCCTTGTGGAAGTACAGGAGCTGCTGTATCGCCACTGCACTACTGACTCTGCTCTCACTGCACTGAACCGGGGTCACACCCCTATAAGAAGTCCAATCATATAAGGAGACAGCTTGTTGTTGTCATCTCAGGAAAATGCTTTCCACTTGGCAGGACCAAGCAACTCAACAAGACAGCTCAGATCTAGAACATGTTAAAATACACTGTGTTTCAAGTAAGTCCAGGGTCTGATCTTCTCATGCAGGAGGAAGTGCCAGCACACATTTCCTCTGTGTGTGGTGTTATTAATAATGCAAACTCCAGCTGATTAGATGGAGATACTGCTGAATTGGCATTAAGAGGCAAAAAAGGTTATCATATTTAGGTGCAAAAATACATTAACTGGTGACAGAGAACACGCCTTTTAATTCCATTCTGCTGCCTAATTTGCACAGACCCAGTTTTGTATTTCCTGCTGGGCTGAGCAGGGGACTGCACTCACACGGCAATAGCATAGGATTGCTGCATTCCTGGATACACACAGCACAGAGAAGTGTGGAAAGGAGGATGCCTCTTCTGTTAGCATTGCATTTGGTGTTTTATCTAGCGTGGTACCATACCAGCTGGCTCTTCACATCCAGCTGTCCTCTGCGTGTCTCTGCCAGGGCTGGGAGGGGGCAGAGGAAGCAATCCTTCCTCTCAGCCTCATGTCTGTAAAATAGTCAGCAGCTGGGTTTTGCTGCCAGGAAAAATGCTTAAGTGATTGTGCAGAGCTGCTGCCCTTTTCCCAGTATCTCTCCAGCCTTTGGCATATTGGACAGACCCCAGCAACCCCCACCAACGACAACAGCTTGTGTAGGTCCAGATTCTGTCTTCCCTCCTTTTACATCTGAACGACGCTGCTCCAGCAGGGTCAGGGCTCTTCACATCTGCACAGAACGCAACAGGATGTGGTCTACTTGTTCAGAGGGAGTCAAGCTCTTTGAGGGGTCTTCTAGCAAACAGCACAGACATTGCAGCTCCACTGCAAGCCAATACTAAATTGCAAAAAAAAGAACAGTTCCTGGTGGGAGGTGAAGGGTGAGTAAGGCAAGGAGTCAAAACGCTGCCAGCCAGCCTTCTTTGATTTATTTTTAAACTTCAAGTGGGATTGGATGTAATTCACACCTATTTTAAGGCTTCCTTGTGCTGCCAGTACCAGCTAAAGAGACCTTAAAGTAAATGAGCATCAGAGATGTTACTGCTTCTTTATGCTGCAAACACAAAATGAAAGGATCCAGTGCTACTTTATAAACAAATTTGGGCAGACCCAAGAATAGATTAGCAAACACTCAAACATCTGAGTAATTTTATACTACAGAGAACCCCTCAAATTTTATGTTTGAGATCATGTGTGCTGAAGTGCTTTCATAATCACAGACTGCAGAATTATAATTTATTCTTTATCACTAGCTCTGGGGGAGGAAAAAACCAAAACCGTTTCCAGTTGCTGGACAAACTTCTGTTTTTTTTTAAATTTATTAAAAGAATGCCATGTAAAGTTTATATTAAAATATGTGAAATCTTGCATTCTCTGAGTCAAAAAAATAAGCTACTCATTTGAGTGTAGAATTTTCTCATGTAACTGGGACATTTCAGAGGGCCCTAAAAAAAGCCTACTCTTGTGGTCATTGAAGATGCAGCCATCAAATCACTTCAAAGTTATCCATAATCTAATTTGTAAAAGTCTTCATAGCTCTACAACAGTCATAAGAATTAGAACTAAATAAATATTATCATTTCTTTCCCACAGGCAATATTTACACTATTTATTTTTACCAGAAACTCGGGATAAAATGTTGAAACTGTAAATTTTAATCTAACAGAATTCTAAAATTTTCTGATTGCGCAAAATAAACAGAAGTGTTTAATTTTTCCAGAGAAAAATAAAAACACAGAGCAAACCAGACATTTCCATCAAGAAATATTAATTTCATGGAAATATTTGTTACCAATGATATGTAGAATTTCTCAAAACCATAAAACTGAAGTAGCATGAAAACCAAAAGCAGCAATTCTTTTTGCCATGTACAGTTTTGCAGACCTAAAATAAATATGCAGGAATATCGTGTATTTAGCAGGCAGAAGAAAGGCTTTCCTATCGATCACACCATACTTTAAATGACACCCTCAGTCTTCATAGGACAGCTTTAACTACAGTAACCCACTTGTAGAACTACAGCTAACGACACCTTTGCTGCTCTGTGGTTTCTCTCGTTTTGCTTACTTCTGCCTTTCTTCTACAGAACCCAACTCAAAAGGAAGAGGGTGCAGCATTCTGCGGTTTAGAGCTTAAATGCTTCCAAATGGTGAAACTGAGTTACCATAGCACCCACATGCTCAAGCAATCAGACCTATCTTGGTGCTAAACCACTTCTTAAGTGCAGCCGTGAAATTTCCCTGTAAAACTCCTTTCCACCACATTTGCATCTGTAATTATTTTTAGTTGTCCAGGCTCATTACTATGACACAGTGGAGGGCAGCAATCTTCAGGATAAAGTCCAGGCTGGTTTGCAGTACTTGTCACCATGTGAACTGTCTGCAAGAGTGGAGAGTATCAAACCCTGATGTAACAGTTATTCGACTGTGAAATACTGGCTACTCTTCACAGTCATTAAGAAACACCTGTACATAAGGAATGGAAGATTGGCTGTGGTATTTGCTCAGTGATTTTGTGCTACACACAAAAGAAAAACTATGTTAATATTTGCTTTGCCCTTTATATGTTTTCAGTATTTGTGCACGCACAAAGTCATGGGCCGGATCCATATTGTTACCATGCCAAATTTGCCTGCTGTCCAGTCCCTAACCTTAGTCATGAGTTTTTCTTGTCCTGCCGTACCTTCCTTGATCTTCCTTTCCCACACTTACCAGGAGCAGAAAGAAACACTTGCTCCATATTGCTCCATTTAATGATACTGACAGGCTGGTTCTGGATTTGCTGAATGGATGTTGTTTATGGCAAGCAGAAGGAGGAAAGAACTTACAACTATTACATTGTCCTCTCAATTCCTACTCCCATATTTTTGCAACTCCCAGCTCTATTAATCCTGGGGAGCTATGGAAGACAGCTGAAGGCAGCTCAGTTCTCAAGAGTTTTGATCAGAAAAAGAAGCTACAGCTGAGAAATTATTGACTATAGGTGAGTGTGAGGTAGGGTAAACTTCGTCATCTCAGACCTTTTCGGTGGACCATGGTTTATTTAAATATCTGACTTCCTTCTCTGCCTCTGAGATGCAGAGATCTCAGAGTTCCTTCAAGATCAAAGCATTATCTGGTTCTGTAGATAGTCCTGATTACATATTACTTTTTATGTAATTTTGCCAACAACAGAAAATGGGTCCTTTGCTCTGAAAAACAGAAACAGCTTGGAAATATTTCTCTAAACTATCTTTAATCAGCTCAAACTTAGCTTAAACAGCTAGCTCAAATCAGCTGAAACGGTTTAGTACCGTATGAAGAGTGGGGGATAGAACTAGATGTTGTTTAAGGTCCTTCCAACCCAAGCCTTTCTATGAGTCTACAATTCTAAGATCAGCATTTTATCCACCAACAACATAAAGCCTGTTGAAATCAGACATATCTTCTGTTTGCTAGAAATCTATTAGCACAACGTCCTTGCATCAACAGCTCTGTACTTACTGAGAGCATTATGTCAGTGAGGACTCTAATCAGTGATTTTCAAAAAGATTCAGCCAGTGATTTTTAAAAAGAAATTAACATCTCTTTCAAGAAATTACATCTGCCTGTGAGTTATTCCTTTTTGTAATAATATTTTCCTCTGATCCACTACTAGGTTAAGGACCCAAACAAAAATAGCTAACTGGCTTGAGGGAGCTGAGGGAGGAGGGTAAACAGTTGATATTCAGCTGCTCTGAACATCTCTGGCTCCAACTGACATCACCTGGATTTGAAAATACTTAGCTGTCCTAAAAGATGGGATCAAAACACAATCAAAAATGGAACACATAGGCTCTGAAAAGAGACCATAATATTTCATTTAATCTTTTTTTTCTTTTTCTGGTAACCTTAGATACACATTCTATTCTAAGTCAGTAAAAGTTCTAGATGAAAGTCTGGATTTCAAGGTAAGGTTGCTTTCTTTTCATTCTATTTATAATGGAGAAATATCAGTATTCCTCAATGTTTCAGTCAGACAAAATGAAGAAAAGGAAACATTTCCAGTGTTCCCAAGGGAATATAAAGATTAAAAAAAAAAAACAAAAAACCAAACCCAACCCAATCAAACACATATTCTTAAAACAGGATCCCCAAACAACATTCTAGTGCTGTGCAAATTCACAAATCCATCCTTTTACTAGCCCCTAACTGACTTCTCTGATTGGTATGTATTTTTTAACGATAAAGAACATCTAAATGTACCACAGGAGTGTCATGGCTTCACCTTGGCCAAGGGCTGAGGGCAGGGCAAGCAAAACTGAGTGGTGGCAAAGAGTCTCATGCCAGCAGTACCAGAGTGTGGTGAATGATGGAGCAACAACCCGCTAGAGAGCAACACTCAGTGTTGCTGCAAAGGAGTTGCAGGGTCTTCCTGGAGGCTGCTCTGACACTGACAGTCCCTGACTATGGGGACTGACTATCGGCAGTGGGGGCTGGGGACAGAAAGAACCCAGAGCCCTACAGTCCTGCCAAAGCTGCACTCACAGAATACCTCTGGTTTAGTGACACAGGTGAATGTACAGGTGGTAGCTGCACTGTTCCCACAGCTCTTCTCCTCACCAAAGTGAAGCTCCCAGTAATTCAGTACTGCTGCAAAAATTGTACTTTTAAGACAGTGCTGAGAATACAAAATTTCTGATACTTCTGGGAGATAGCAAGTGACTCAAAGGAGTGTTGGTCTGAAGACTGCAGTGATGTTTAAGCAACTCTCTTACAGAGCCAAATGCTGAGGCTGGGGAGTCAGCTGCCAGCTCTGATGAGAACAGGTCCCATGGTTTTAATGAGCACATTGGAGTCAGAGTGAAGATCTGAGTGAGGATCTGACTTTATCTACTCACAAAATTAAATTCTAATTGAATTCTCTGATGACTGTTCAGTTCAGGCTTAAGGAAAACTAGCTGCTTTTTTCCACAGCAGAGTAATGCATGTGCCACTGCTCTGTACCTGCAGTGCACAGTGCTGGGTTTTAGTGTGCTCAGTTACTCTGCCTGCACAGCCCCAGCCTTTGAAAGATTCTTAACTACCACAGAAAGGCACAAATCAGAATAAAGATGTGGCACAAAAATTTCCTTTTCCAGTGATCTGTCATTTTTATTTCTACAACTTCTTGCTCCGAGCTTAACAGGACCCTCAGCAGTCCCTTTGCTCCATGAGCCAAAGTCCCAGCTTCACATCTCCAAGCAGCAATGCTCTAAACTATCCTGCTAGTCTCAGTCATCTCCTGTGACCCAGATTTCTTCCAGCATGAAGAGAAGATCCTAACCAGCACTGGCTGATAGACAACTAGCTTCTGTTTCTTGAAAGGATAGAGAGTACAGAGGGAAAAAAAATCATGCAGCTCAGTGGAGAACCGTTCCCATACCAACTCTGCCTGCTGGGCAGCTTCCTCACCCTCCCGGGGCTGCCAGCTGCAGCCAGCAAACTCTCTTTGTTTCAAGGGAGAGTGATTTTAGTTAGCTACTAGCCTCACTTCCTTTATTTTCCTCCAGATATTGAAGCCAAAAATTATCAGAATTGAATATCCATCACCAAATATACCACTGAATAACATTTTCGTTGTTCATAAAATATTGTGACAAACAGTGTTCACTGACCAACAGCCAAATCAACTACATACTCGTTAGGGTGCAATTTAAAACATAGTATTACATACACAAAAAACATTGATAGGAAGCATCAAGTAAGAGTGAGATTCTACCACCATTACTAATTCAAAAATCACTTGAAAAGTAAATCATTCAGTGAAGCATATAATTATCTTTTAGAAAACTGCCTGTTAAAATTTATCAATCATTTTTATTCAAAAGCAGCAATTACTGCTGTTTAAATTAATGAAAGTTTCCTATATTTTATATATAGCCTGAAATCCATCCTGTGCTCAGCCAGAATGAGAAAAGCTGGGACTGCGACCAAGTCCTACCCAGGGATTCCACTTTTTACTCACTTACTGCATGAGTGATTTGGTGTACCCTTCAATTCTATGTCTCTGTAACACCCCAAGCAAAGAGGAGATAGTGGCATATTGCAATTAGAAATCCATTTAAAATTGTGAAGTTTGCAGACAGGGGATCTGAAAGTGTCATAAAAAAACATGCTCACATCCTTCTTATTGCATAAACAGGAACAGACATAGGTCTGCAAAGAGAGAAACTCCTAGAACTTGAGCTCCCCAGAATCCTGTGCACACACATACGAAAACCTCTCACTATCTCCAAATCTGGAATGCAAAACCTGGGCTCTGTCAGGGAAGCTGAGCCATCATTGTCAGGAAGAGACCTGTACTTCGTGTCACATCAGAAGCAATGATGAATGGATTTCAGAAGAGAGCTGAGTACACGCAACTCCTCCTGAATTCAATAAAAGCATTAAGTGACAGTGATTTCTTGATTTTTCTTTTGAAATCAGATCAGCAATTTTGGTGCCCACCTCTGGGCTGTTCACTGCATTTTAAATGTGTTCATTTTTTCCCTTTCTCTATTTGCTTTTTTGATTATAACAAACATGAGATGTGAGCTCCAACTTTAACTAACAAACCATCTAATAGCCATAAGCAATAAGAGGGAAAAAGAGTTCCTCGGATTTTGCTTTAAATCCCATGCTGAGTGTTCTTTTCTAAAAGACAGCGTTTGCTGAATGTTTCTGGAAATAAAAATAAAGGCTCAGAATAGAAGGACTCCACTCTGCTCACAGGGATTGTCATGCCTCATGTTCCAGCAAAGAACCTGCGAAATCTGAAATTTGAGTTCCTCAGGATTTGAACAAGACTAATTTCAGTATCACTTTAAATAATTCAAGGCAAAAGGAACATAAACATTCCATGCTTCCATCTTTTGTACATGGCAAGCAATTTTCCTTAGCATTTCATAAATGGTTTCCTTTTCTCATTATGATTTTTTATTTTAAAAATATTGAGTAACCTGGGAAAGAAAAGTAAAATCAAAGATACTAGATAGAGATGCTAGACAAGAATTTATATAGGAAAATAATTTTATGGACCTTTTAATGTATAGGGACCCAGGGAAAGCCCTCAGGCCAAAGTTAAGAGAACATCCAATTTCATGCTCCAAATAATTTTACACTCTTTACATAGGCACAGCTATGCACAAGCCAGGAAATTCCACAGACCTGTAAACATTTCTGATGTCTAATAATAAGAAATACGTATATAGTATCATGACATGTCTTATGACAATAACAAGAACAACTCCCACTTGGGAGGTCAGAAACCCAATTTGATGTGTAAAACAAGTATCAGTTTGTACACACACATACACATAGATGGAGCAGTTTGGAAGTAGCATGTGTACTGTCTTCTGTGTGGACAGATGGAAAAGCTGAAGCAGAATATCACAGTATGTGCAAATGTGGGTAAGATTGTTCTCTTTCAAAGTCTACAATTTTACAGCATTTGGTTGGAATCCTGATGAATATATGACCACATGACCTGGTAAAATTAACTGCTCTTTCATTTGTAACTAAGGAAATATATAGGAAAATTTTCAGTTGTGTAGACTAAGACATTTGAAGATGTTGTCTAGCATCTAATATTTAGCATTTCATACGTATGCCCCACAAAACTGATAACATGAACAAACTAGAGAAGACAAAAACTTCTGGTAGGTGTTCAAGAAAGCACTTCTGCACTCAAATTCATTATTGACTTCAGAAAGAATTAAGCCTACAGTTTGAATAAGATGATCTGAATCAAGACTGCTACAGAGACTGTTTACACTGCTTACAGTGTAAGCACATAAAAATAACTCCCCAGCAACAAACACAAATAGGAAGTGGGGACTGACAGTGCTTAATTCAACCTTCAATTCTGCTGGCTCAGGCAGGCACGTGAGCCTTTTCTGTACCTCCATTTGGTGCACATAGACCAACTCCACTGTGGAATTACTGTGGGATTTCCATGGACTGCTCTGCAGCAATGTGTACACTGTTAGCAGTACTTGGATAAACAGAACCATGATCAAAACCCTACACAATCTACAATTTGTCTTTTATGGTAATACTTGATGCTGCAAACTGAAACATTCAAGGCAGCTTAATTCATATTAAAATCAAGAAAGACAATTTATAATGGTGCCCAACATTGCCAAAGGCAATTGAAACTATTATACTGAAAGATAAATGAGTTTCAGCATTTCAGTTAGGATTATCAAGAATACCCTCACATCCAGAAACTTTGAAAAATCTACAAAAAAGTAAATTCTAGCTTCTGGATTTCCATTTTGCTGCACAAGATTGTTTTGTAGGAAATCGTAGGAAATTCCAAGGTCAAGAATGCATGATGTTCTGCCCTTTGTAACGTCTGCTGCAAAACCAGTCAATCCTGCATTGTTAACACAATGTGATCTTTCTTTCCACTTGGAAATTAATTGTCTTCCTTATGTACATTTACATAATCAAGACCCAAAGAAATTAAGGACGGACCAACAGCATCTGCAGTGACAACAGCACAAAGCAATCTGAAATAGTACAATGAAAGATAAGTCATGAAACCACCAGCCTTCTTTAGGTTGACAGGCACAAAGAAAATTTTTACAAAGATTATTAAACTTCCAAGAAAATAAGGAATGCAGTGATCATAGAATGGAACTCCATACCAAGGTTATCAAGTATTTCTGTTAGGGGATGAATAGCCAACCCTCTAAGGCCACATCAGATGGTGTAAAAGAAGATTGCATTAAAGGCTGTTGATACATTTTGGCACATATATGGAGCAGACAGCTGCCCCAAAGGAACATGGTTCTCTGGTGAATGGAAATGGAACTTTTTAAAAATAATTCTCCAAAGAATGCAAGAAATGACACTGAGGTCCACAACATCTCCTAAACTGAGTTGATATCCCCCCTGCTCAGGCCCCATCATGGGTGATTGGGAAACTGGCTGTAGTGGAGGAGCTGGCTCTGCAGAGATGAGTGGCTGATGGCTGAATGGGATCCCACTGCACTTGGGATCACAGGGTACTTCTCACATTAGAGCAGTTGCAATATATTTGACCACGGATTTTTTCCTGTGAACAAGGGTCTACATTACTTGAGGAATGTGGGCCTCTTGCCAAAGCATTTACCCTCCAGCCAAGAATGCAGTGCAAAGGTACACAAGGCTAAAATGTCTTAATTGCCAAGCTTGTTTTGTCTTTCAGTTTTAAGTTACTGTCAGCTGCTAATGAAAGTCATCCTTTACCTCATCAATGTTAATGAGCTTTGGCACTACACTCCCAAATGTGGTTGTAAAAATCCTGCTTCTGCCACTAGTTGTGTTACTGCTTCTTTGGGGGCCTCTCTGTCTTGCTCTGCTGTAACCGTGGAGTCACATCCTTTTTGGCTATGAGTCATTACAGTTAGTCAGCCACTTGGTCAAACTCCCACTTCAGTTTAAATCAACTTCAGTTTAGATTTGAGTGGCTTAACTGTGGGAGGGTTCCTATTGTCTTGTTAAATTTATGTCTTTGGATCTTAGGGAAGAAAATTGAGAGGTCAAAGCTAGTGTTTACCCATTAGTCAGCTTGAAGTTTTTTTCACTGTTCACAGGCAGGTTTGGCAGAGATATAGAGACATCACACAAACTAGATAAATAAAACCCACTGCAAACCACCACTTCACTAGGAAGAGGCAAAAGAATTATTTGAACACTTAAAAGTAACAAAACTGCTAGATGTGTTTGGTCTCACTACTGAAGTTTGACCAACAAAACACCTTCATGTGTTCCTTGCCAGGCTCTGTGTTAGTGCTGACACTCACAACAGCTTGTGAAGCAGTGCTGGTGGATGAATGGGCTCAGAGAGGGGGCTGGGGCAATCTGCAGGTCCTGCAGGGCTCTTCTGCCTTCTGCACATCAACCCGACAATACCATACTCTTTGCTGGGGAGCCCAAAATTGCAAAGCCATCTGTGATTGGCTACTTTTTTATGCTTTTTTTGCCTCCTGACCCTTGTACCATCCAATGTTTAGAAGGTCCTGATTTCCCTGCTTCTTCTGCAGCAGCTTCACAGCCTACCTCTAAACTGCAATGGTCCCGTGTTCAGGGGCTGGTCCTTTCCTGACTGCCATTTCATTATCTTATCATCCATCTGCTTATGTCACACTCCAGGAAACTGGCCCACAACTATGATGATGCCTTCACATCACAAATATCCCCATGTAAAAGATGTGTTCTGTCTTCATAGCCTAAATCCTGTCGTGCTTTTACACCAGTTTCACTAGGAATCTAAAGCTGCTTCAGAATGTCCATCTAGGTTGCCTATTTTGGGATATCTTGACAGTTTTCTCTCTCTCTGCCAACTTGATCAGAAATTCTAAAATTCAGAACGGATAAGATCAAAAAGTCCAGTTCAGTCGTCTGCAGAGATAATAATTTAAGTTTGCTTGCCCAGCAGGCCTGTAACATATAGCTGTGGCACTGTTTATCTTCCTGGTCTTGACCAGATTTCACTGGGAAAATTCTGTTTGACTTCAGAAATCTTAATTAAAACCTATGTTTCTTTTCAGATGATAACATATCCTTTTCAGAAGAATTTCCAAAATAGACCCAGTCAGGCCTGTTTATTGCTAAAGATAACTAAAATTTAAGTTTCTAATATTATAAAATAGTAACAAGAAAATGCCCAGTCTATAATTTCCCTAGTCTATAATTTCATCTGAAATGTATACATATTTCAAAAATAAAAAACACTTGAATTTTTCAATAATTTTAGGCTGCATATTCAACATCTTTTGTACAAGGATAAGAACAGACACAGGAACTGACAGCATATAATGATTACAGATGTTCTAGAAGAGATGCATTAGCTACATATTATGGGAATGTACTCATGTGCACCTGCAAACCTAATATGGCAGACAAGTAGCCAGAGTTGGTTCTGCTCCTTCTCTGACACCATCAGAAAGAGACTGAGTTGCACCAGCAGAAGGTCTAGCTCACAAGACACACTTTTAACTGTGCACAGTATAAGGGAAATCAAGCACTTTGGTGTTTTAACAGTGCTTGGAGCTAATGGACTTCTTTCAATTTCCTGGTAAATGGCAGCCTGCAGGAACTACATGGTGTGACAGGATGTGGGTGCCTTAATTTTATCTCCATGTTGCAGAGCACTGGTCTGTACGTAGCAAACCAGCTCTCAGCTTGCACTGTAACCCAGCACCTTCCCATTGCCTGCCAAGGCTGCCTGTCACCCCACAAATGGGCAAACTTCCTCACTGACCTAAGGTGAACAGCAGCAATGTACAAAAGTATTAACACTTCAGCCTGCATTGTTTGAAAACACAGATTTTTGCAAAACTGAAGTAACAGAACATGTAGTTGCCCTAATGACTCATTTTGCATTTTCAGCATGCTTTTTTAGCTACAAAGCACTACAGGCAACTACCACAATGACACAAACTTCACAGTACATCACGGTATGAGACATCTAATAATATCTAAGACTGTAGTTTACTTTCTATGAGCATTACACAGAACAACTGTCCTGGATGAGGATGATTTGCTTTGTCCAGTCCAAACATCCAAATTACTTTTTCCTTTTATATTTCTGCTAATACTATTTCAAGTTTTCTTTAATTACTGAAGCCTCATTGATCTAAAGTACAAAGAGCCACCCTTAAAAACATGATTCCTATAGTGCACTGACCACCTGCACCATAGTAAAAGCTGGTTTTTTATTTTTATTGGAAGTTCATATTCGTAAGTCCTTCAAATGTTGGGTGAATTGCACACATTCAGCTCTGAAGCTTACATCCTAAAGCCAATGTTCATAAGCTTTATGCAGAGTTCTTTCCTAAAAGCAAAGCAAACATCAATTTAAAAAAAAAAAACCAAACAAAAACAAAAGAAAGCCAACAAGTCTAATTTCTTCTCTTTCCTACTGCTCACAGAAGCAAACAAATTGTGCTCTTACACTGCTGGGCCCCCTTCCCCAGCAGCCAACCCTGGTTTCTAATGTTGCCTTGTACTTTCAAGCAGTGAACAGTAACCTCTCAAGGGCTGACAGCATGAAAACTTTGTGAAAAGGCACTTTAGTAATTGCTTTGTCTAGTTTTTAGCAATCTAGCAGACCCATCAAGTGATTCACAGCTTTCCTCAGAAAGCTACTCTATTACTCTATTATTCTATTCCACAGAATAATTTGTTAATTTGTTATGGTTTATGTTATTTCCTGAATTAATTTCTTCTATTTTGTAATAATTACTTTGAATTTTACATACAGCAGTTGATATTATCTTTTGTTAGCATCGCTTCGGATGGATTTCGCTCTTCAGAAGAGCACCTTTAGTACCTATTCAAACATCATAACTCAGTTTTTATTTTTTCTTTGCCTTTACAGTTCCCTCTCCTTTTAGGCTCAGGCACATGCTTGCACAGTGTGTTGTCATAATTTCCTTACAGGTTCCAGAATTTCAGTTTATCTTTGTATATTGTCTTTCCAGACATTCCAAAAAGCTTCTTCCAAGAGCTTTTTAAACTTTTAAACACTTGTCCCAGAGAAGACTAGTGCTTATATTCTGCAGAAATAGCACTGGGGATTTCAGAGAAGTAGCTTATACTGTTTAAATTATACCCAGAAGATAGCATATATATTAGAAATACATTACATTTATGTACATCTTTCGCTATCTAATACAAAATACATGTATAAGACTAATTCCAAGTACCCATTTATAAGGCAGAAGCTCTTCATTGTACATCTCTGTCAAGGCCTTAAATTGTGTAAGAAGTCCCTTTGTTAAGTATACTGGGAGCTTGATACTATTGTATACATTTGTAATACAGTAAAACTCTGTTTTTTTGTATGCCAAATTTCCAGTCTAATTTAATGGTGTTTGCTGTGAGATTTTACATATGTGTGCCTTGTTCTCACAAAGAAGAATACAGACTCAGTTACTGTGCACTCCCGAAATACTGGGAATGAAATGCAGAAGGATTTTTCAGACAGTTAAAACAAATCACCATATCCGCATATTGTAAGCTGTGCTTTTCTTAAAGTAGAATGTATTCTCTGTAAAAAAGCATCACTTACAATATGACATTAAACCAAGTCTGTACTCAGATAAAAAGTGGTGACTCACTGTAATGAAATCAAAGCAATCACTGGAAAAATTATACAGTTAACAGTATACAAAAAATTATACAGTTATACAGCTAACATACAGCTTAACAGTATGATGGGAGGCATCCAGGCAGCTTCAGATTCCATCCTTAATGCATCCATACAAATGGATGAATATCACTGCACCAACAAACCCAAAAATGCTCCCAAGATTATGGGTCCAGATCAAGCACACCAGACACCAAAGGGGAGGCACCTCCCTCCGCCACACTCTGGCTGCTACATGAGAGAAGCCTAAACCTGCCAGAGAGAAGGGAGCAGCAACATGTGTCAGGGTGACTTCCTGGACAGTCAGAGGGCCAAGCTGTGAGGGGCAGCTTAGAGATTAGAAAACAGAAAAAAAATCAGTTGATTTCAGTAAAGTTGCCCTAATAGATAGATCATAAGTGTCATCAAAAAGAAATACAGAAAAGTCACTCTGTTTAATTACTAATCTGCTGACAGTAAAAAGGTAGTGCAATGGACCTGGATGTGTCCTTGAAATGCCTCTGGCCCTTGTAAGCCAAGAAAGTGGTCAGAATTGGTTTTTGCAGAAGATGAACAACACCTGTATGTCCAGAGAACCCTTTGAATACCCCAGATTTGAATAATCTGCCCTGTGTGATGTTTAAAACTCTTTCTTTTTTTTTTCTGTAGCATGCAGACAACTTCCGAGTTGAGAAACTACGGAATCTTTTCCACTTCCTCTATTTTCCTCATAGCAAGGCTTCACCTATGAAGAAGACACGAGCTGGGCTAGTGCTTGCTAATTTGATCATTACACAAATAAATCCATCAAATGCAATTTTAAAAACATGCACCAGTAAGATTGCAAACACTGGACACAATATAAAATCTGATTATTTTTAGAAAAAAATCATCAAAGAACTGAAATTCAGAAAGCATTCTGGATATTAAAACAACTGCAGGATATGAAAAATGAGTGTTCCATAAAGATAATGAGCAGAGAGACCAATCAAATTGGTTCCTCCTCCAGCAACTGCATTGTGAAGCACCTAGATGGAATCTGTGGTCAAGAAATATCCAACATTTCAAATACTCAGCATCACACACTGTCAGTCATTCCCAGCTCTCTTTATTATGAGTGAAATCTCCTGTCTCTGTATGAGAAGGAGTCATAGGGATTTGGTTTTGAGCTTGTTTTAGAGCTAAAAGCTTTGAAGCACTTTTTGTTCTGAAGTATGGCATCACAATGGATTTCATGGCAGATCATTTCCCTAACGATCACATTTCTTGTAGTGAGACTTCTCAGCTGCCTTTACAACTGCACCAACACTGCGACCATGTGCACTCTGCAACACCTTCCACCTCCAGTGGAAACATTATTGTATGTCCACAGACTGAAACAGGACTCAAAGAGATGTGTCACTTTGACCTAAGACATGGGTTAGGACCCTGCATCACCAGCACAGCTGATCTGTTTTGATTTGGGGGTTGGATTTCTTTTATAAGAAAGGTAGATGGTATCTTTTAAAACAATCTGCCTCACGAAAACCTATCATTATGATCATGTTAATTCTTATTTGCATTTGCCTCCTGCAGTGCCACAATAATTCCTGACCAGGAAATTAAATGCAGCTGCTAAACATACTGAGCCCTGATGCAAAATTATTAGTGCATTAGTGTTGTCTGTTCTTGATCTACTCTTGCTCATGCTCCAGAACATTTGAAAAGTGTCACACACTGATCTGACTGAACTCTCCAAGCAACTCTTTTATTTCTGCTACAGTTTAATACTGTTGTCTGGAAGTAGGCAGAAAGTGTCTTTTGAAGCTGACAGCAATCCCCTCCCAGGAAGAAGAGTTAATGCCCTTGAGTCTTCCTGCACTAGTTTTTGCTGAATATCAGATTAAGTGCTTGTGTCCACCCTTTGCTTGGATGACAAATCCTTTATGGAGAATGTTAGCCCAGGATTTCTGCAACTATCTAAGGTGATATACAGGCCTCCTACCACTTTGCTGTTTGACTAACAGTGTTCATTAAATGAATGGTTCATTTTGTACAGTAATCTGTGTTATACTCTCAGTTTGGGTTGTTCAAAGTTGTATGACTTTTGCCCGAGTTTGCTACAAATATGTGACTTCCTCTATGAAATAACAGTCACAACCAACCAACTTCAATGTTTGAATTAAAAAATGCTCCTTCTTTTGTCTTCGTTTCCCCTCATTCTCTTACTGAGAAACAGGTCCAGAGTATTTCTTTTTGTTCAGCAGCTCTTCCAGTGACCTTTTAAAGATCAGCTATCTGGATCTGTTTTCATGAAATAACAACTTTTTTTCCTGAAGTATTCTAAGCTTTCTGGAACAGTAAGATATTTATGAAGGTGCACTGAAGTCCATTTGTGAAGTAGAAATATGTTATATCAGCTCTACAAGGTGACAATTTGCTATGATGAACAAGTGTCCCAAGGCTCTTTTCTTTTGCATTTCCTTTAATAACTAAGGATTACCTGCACTTACTAAAACAAATATGTTGTCTGATTTCTGCAAATACATACTTTTCCCTCTAATGACACAAATATTTTATAAGGTAATATTGTAATTAAAAAATGGTTTATGGTTGTTTTAAGGAAATTACATTTCTTTATCTCATCTAGAAGATGAAAGTTACTGTCACTGGCATTATACTTCTCTCAAAACCACTTATATGTGTGTGAAATAATCAAGGTTCAGGTATATTCCTGAAAGCAGAAATTTATTCTAAAACCTTCAGAAGAATGACAGTATTTCTACCTACACACACAAAACCACACTCTATACCTGGCATCCTAGGAATCCTGAATGGTGCCTATAGGCTGGCTAAGACATGAAGCCTTGTGTGTCTTACCTGATAATGATGTATTTTACTTTCACTGTAAAGAATCCCACTGAAGTTGGCTCAAACTTAAACTAGTAAATAACTCTGCTTTCTCAGTAGCATAGATTTAAATAAGTAAAATCATAAAATCTTACTAAGATTGATTTTGAAGACAAGCTATTTTGTCTTAGGAAACACTTCACATAGTATGAAAGCTTCTCCAGGTAAGAAGTTTCTGAAGGGACACTACAATCATTTCAGCAGTGCAGCTCTAGCCATTATTAAGACATGAATGAGATACTGGAAAATCAATAGATTTTTCATAATTAGATACTGCTTCTTCCTCTCTGTATCCACCCTGCACAATACACTTACTCTCTAGAGAAGAGACATTCTTAGCTACTTTTCTGAGCAAGAATTCCTCCCCCACACTTTGCCTATAATCTTTGGTAGAGTGGAAGAATGGCAGTATTGTGCCTACACTTCCTGGAGACTCTGCCTAGGCCCGTGTGTCTGTTTTTATCAAAATATCCATCAAAGGTCAGGTAATTTTCCATACTCATCTAGAGATAAAGATACCTATCTTGATGAATCAATTCAAGAGTGTTAGTGTTTCTCCCTCAGAAGGAATCAGATAAAATCACTTAGAAAATGAACTGCATTATTGCCATGACTGTTTCCAAGTGTGCTCAGAATTACAATCTTAGCAGATTCCACAGCTGCTTCTACTGTGGCTCATTCAGCTCCTCCCTGGCTTTGGAGTTGGTGACAGGAGACAAGTGACTAGCAGAAAATCAGTCAGTAGTGGCTAACTAGAGTTCTATACTAGTATCAGAAATCTGAAAAATCCATTAGGGATGATGGGACACCACGAGCTACTTTAGAAAAAAAAAAATTAGGAAAAAATAAAAAAGACAAAATAGGAGAAAAATGCTATCCCTGAAGAAATGAGGGAGATAATCCTCTAGGTTTTCATCCTCTTTAGACTAATGTGAAACGGCGATCATGCCTTCAATACTTATTTACTTCTTATATGAGAAAGAAATCTTCTGATTTGTTGGAAAAAACATGCTGGTTGTTTTAGCATCAGGGCTGCAGATGCTAGTTATCAATATGTCAGCACATTCATTGTAAGGCATAGCACAGGTCCAAATATCCAAAAGAAACAGGGATATAGGAGCCTAAGTGATCCTCGAGATGTCCACTATACCCATTAAAAAAATATAAAAAAAAAGATCTGTCAGCTTCCTCTGCAATAATATGAAGAAACTTGACTGAAATAAATTTGTGCTGCAGGGATACTAACATGACCTAAAGAAACCAAAATATTTTCTTTTACTATTCAATTCTTAGCATTACAGCAGTTACACAAAATTAGCTTGTGCAGTCTTAGAAAGTCTTAGAAAGACTTGAAATAGTCAACAAATCAGTTTTTCTTTTTTTCTCTTCAATAATCATTTATACCTGAGCAAATCAAATATTTCTATGAAGTATTTTGCACTTAAGTTTCCTATCAATAACCACAGTGCAAGTGTCAGTGCTGAGTTTTTAAAAAAAGCCTGTGGCTCAAAACAGATACAGTGTGATGGTTTTTCCAAAGGATCTTTCTCCTACTTCAATTCTGTGCTCCATAAAATGGGAATTATACTTCCCTTCATCCAAACTGATACTTCACACATTCTAAAAACTGTAATTCTGCATTTCCTGACAACACACAGATCTAGAGGCAATTGGTACAAACATACTCAATATTCATGTGATTTACTTTAAATGTAGCAACTACTTTAAGATGTTTCACTCCTTCTTACAAGAACTGAGAACGTCTCATAAAAGAACTTTTAAGGCCCCTTGTAATGACTTTGCATAGAAATAACATCAACAAATGCGATGTTAATTTTAACAGTAATAATTGAAAACAATACAAAAATAATGATAACATTAACATGGTAATAGTCACTTCTATGGTCATAAATACAACAGAAAAATTGCCATCCTCAGAAATAAGCAGGAGAGAGAGGTATCAACAGGTTGCCCTCGGTCAAGAGATAAAGGGATGTGATAGCTTTGGCACTACATTTCTGTAAGGAAATGAGTAGTTAACCAGACCTTACTACAGTTTTAATAAAAACTGCTCTTTTGGTCCAGCACAGAAACACTTCAGAACTTGTGGTGAAGATACTTTTTACCTGCAGACATGAGTTAGTGAGGCAGGGCATCACAGAAAAAAAAGAGATGTCACAGCTAAGCAGTAAAATAGTGCTTTAGGTAACAGGATTATATTCCAGCTCTCACCACTGAATTTTTGTATGGTGTCACAAAATCTACTTATATTAAATTTTCCATGCAGCAATCATGAATAATTGGTTTGCATTTAACGTGTTCTTGATTATACCAATCTGATTCAGTAAATGGTAACCTCTCAAAACTGCAAATTAACTGAAATGAAGGGTGCCTTAAAGAATAGGATGCTTGTCTCAGATAAATCTTTCTGAATTAATAGACCGACTTTCTCCTTGGATGATTTCATCATCACAATTTGAAAATCCATGTGTGTGTAACACTTAGCTAGAGAAGATGAGCATCAGCATCAAAACACTTAAGAAGAAACTAGGATTTCCAGTTACAGAAAGTTTTCAATAGCAACTGAAAATTGGCCTGAACTACACATACATTGAGCAAAACAGATATAATACAATGAATAGATTTTCATTCTCCACACAGAGAGGAGAATCCTGTAGAGAAAAAATGCTCTGCAACAGGAAAAACTGCCATGAAATACAGAGACAATGTACTTCCTGAAAACTGGTATTTAGCTTTGCAACCTTCATGTCACTCTGTGCATGTGATTCTCTTGTTTTGGAAACATGCTCCCTCCTCAAAAAAAATCAGAAACTCTGTGAAAGGGCACAATGCTGGTCTCCCCAGCCTTTATTAGTAGGATTGGGACATGTATATTCCCTTGTTCAGATCTGTCCCTTACTGACAGCATTAGAACAGTTCTATCTTGTGTGTAGGACAATGTGAAAAGACTTTCACCAATGAGTTTTGCAGACATTTGCCAGCAGCACAGGAGTAGTGAGACTCAGTGACATTGGCTGCTATCTCAGGCCTTGCAGTATGACATAGAGGCTTCCTATCAGTATTTTGTGTCCTCTCTGACTCCTTTCATCTGCTCTGTTCCCCACTGCCATATCAGTCCCAGCATCCAAACTTTTGCCTTAAAGATATCATTTCATCATCTCTTCTCTGATGCTTTGGGGCAGCTATTGCTTTCCCATCACATCCTGACTTCCTGTCCCACAACATCAATCTCCCCTCATTTGGCTTCACAATCTGACCAGAACCTCTTTCTGAAGTTCTGAGGAAGTTCTGTCAGTGAAGACGCTGATTGTATCCAGCAAAACTGTAAAGATCTGGCATCAGCCACAGATGAGATTTACTACTCTACCAATCATTGCAACGCTTTTCAAAGACTACCTTAAAGGTCTGAAGTGAGTTTTAAAAAGGATGTAGGGTTACGGTACCTGCTTCCTGCTACCTGTGGTTGCTCATTGTCACAAGAACAAGCTGCCATAACAGATAAAGCTCAGATTTTACTGAAAGATGTTATTATTAAACAGTTATTATGCACATATTACACAATACAGCTCCACTCAAGGCTTTACTTACAGCTGTATTTTAAAATCAACTA